>VWZN01004082.1:0-23592 GCA_013396955.1 Regulus satrapa | reverse complement strand
AAAAAAAAAAAAAAGAGAACAAAGAAATTCTTGAGATTCTTTCAGAAGGAAAAAATGTCTCCACTTATCACTCAGTGTCAACAGCAGCAGACACCTGTGCTTAAACACCCAATAACAGGGGCAAGCCAAAAGGTAACCTAAAGCCTCTGCTTCTACCTCCCCACGGGCATGCAAGCAGAACAATGGATTTGGACACTTCTCCATCAACCCGGTGGGGCTGTGGCCAGTGCCTACAAAGCTGTGTGAAGACAAGCTTTGAGGTGGCAAAACCAGCACCATCCCACGGCCAGGAAATGCCTACAGCCCGGCTGCTGGAGCCAGGCATTATCATTCGGGCTTTAATTAGACTGTCACCTACTTAACCCTCCTCCCCATCCTCCCCCAAGCTCTTGTTTCCTCACTGTGGCACTCACTGCTGTCCGGTCCAGCCAGCTTGTGTGAGAAGCTCGGGAATGGGCCCGGTGGACATGGAATAGTGTGGTAGGTGAGCACTGGGAGACCTGGCACACTGCTCTGCCAGTGACGGGGGCGGTTTGCTCTCGTGGTGCTGAGGTTATTGGCTCTCTGCTGTGGCAATGCACACCTAAGCCATGTGCTGCCCATTTGCACCTGCTGGGAATGTCAGGCCCTTCAGGTCCTGCTATTTTTGAGGATTTCTTGGTCAACCCATCAAAGCACCTGCTCTTCCAGCTGTCTCATCCATCACTCTCACTGATAACCAGCACCTAGACTTTTCCCCATTCCCTTCCCACCTTTCTTAATGTTCTTGTCCACGGAAAATATCACAGTTTTGGGGGAGAGGACCTCCCAACATTACAGAAGCCTTGTGGTTTTGGGGTCTTATGCAATGCCAAGCTGTTGGTAGGAAGCCACTACAACCTGACAGTCTGGTCAGGGGAACACCTGCTTCCCATCCCTCAATCTTCACTCATTTCCTGCATGATGTTGAGCAAGCTGCTGATTTCCTACATTGATTTCTTAATTAATGCTAACATTTCAGCTGGATTCCTATCTGTGAAGAATAGAAATAATGATAATAATATTAATAATGATAATACTACCACTAATAATGAAGGTCATTCATAGAATGTGCAGAAACACCCTGCATGTGAAGACAGAAAGATGGTCCATGATTAGTGGACATATAATCATAGAATGGTTTGGGTTGGAAAAGACCTTTAAAGGTCACCTGTCCAAGACCCCTGCAATGAACCTACATCACCAGACATCACTGTACATGTCTCTATTATGTTTCTTTCCTTTTTTCTGTTGCTGCTGCATTCCTTCTGGCTTGGATAGTGATGATGCTATTGAGATGTTTTCTAAATAGAGAAAATTATCTTACACAATCAATAGGATTTAATTTATCCTGCTAGGAAGATACATCTTGGTTAAGGTCCATGCATCCCACAGCATCTGAGCCACTAGAATGGAAGTTTGGCTCACAGCTGCCTCCAAGACCTGGTACATCCTGGCTGATGCTTGTTAGCTGAAGTGCTTGGATTTGGTGTGTGATTGATCTTAGCACCTCTTACAGTAATGCAGATATCAGAGGAATGCCTAAACCTGATCTCTCCCAGTGCGGGTTTAACTGTTTAATCCCATATTTTTTGCTAATGGAGATCAAAACAGTGAGAGTTTACTAGCACTGCTCTATCAATTGGAAAAGTGACCTTTTCTCCTGTTATCCAGTGTTTTCCCCCACATCCAACCACCAAGCAGCGTCCACTAAGTGCTGCATAATTCAGCATCATTTGGTGCCTGTAATTCTACAATTACTCTTCAAAGCTCATTTGCTTCAAGGTCTTTAGGCTGTAAAGTTATAAGAGTGTGGTTAGTTGATTTTCAGGAATGTCTGCTCTCTAGGAGGGGCTGGAGAAGGAAAGAGCTGAAAAGAAATGCATGTGAATTCAGTGACATAGCAGGAACTTTAGAGGCATTTCAACACAGCAGTAACCACAGGCAAAGGAATTGTAATTGTGCAGGGATAATGTGGCCTCGCCAGCTTCCATGATTTTATCAGGAGTCTGGTAATTTCCAGAGTGTCCTTAAAAGCCCAACTGCTGGAGTCATCTCATTGTTTGGGCATCTCAGCTCCCTTTTAAACGAAAAAAAGCATTTCCAGGTTGTTTTTTTTTTGTTTTGTTTTGGGTTTTTTTGTTTGGTTGGTGTTTTTTTTCCCCAGAGAAAATCTTTAGAAAATAAAGTAAGCTAAAAGTTCAGACATGGAAGGAAAAGAGAACTCAGGTCATACCAAAACCTAGCAGAACATTAATGCAAAAATCCATGATCAAAGTCATGGTTATTCAGTGGGGTTTTTGGTTTTGGAAAAACTCAGTGCCAAAACAAAACCTATCACCATTTTAATCTGAATATCTGATTTGCAATCACTTGTGCTTGGCTATCCAAGCCTTCTCTCCTTGCTTAGAAAAGCCTTTGGTGGCTCTAGGGTGAGGCAGGAGGAGATATCAAAGCTCTACTTTTGCTCTTTTTCTTTCTCCTCTCCTCATTTTCACCTGTGACCTGCAGTTCTCCAGCTCTTGGGGCCCTAGAAGTATTTGCAGGGTGGCTGGAGCCTTAATGGAATGAATCCTGAGGAGCGCAGGCTCCAGGACCAGTTAAAGTTTCCCCATGGACATGGTGGAGAAGGAAAGGAAGGAGAAATGCAGCTGAGCAGAGGGCAGGGGGAAGAGAGGAGTTTGGCTTCACCAGAGGACATCCTTTCCAAGGAAAGTTGTTATACAGACTTGAGGTAGGACGTATTACCAAACAGAAAGCAAAAAGACTCTGCTTATTTAACCAGTGCACCTTTTCCTAGAAAGTGGCTTTTTGTTAGAGGTGTCAGGAAAATTAATCCATGACCGTCAGAGGTTTATGTCCAAAAAGGAGACAGAGGAGTCCCTTTACTTTATTTGAATAAAGGGAGAGACAATGGGGCATTCCCCTGGGATCTCTCAAAGTTCCAGAGGACACAGCCTCCCTTTTATCCTAATTTCCCGGCTGTATTTCCCTTATCTCTTTCCCCATTGGCTGAGGTACTTGAGATGCACAGACTTCCCGAACGCCTGCTTCCTAAAAATTCCCCTTTAATTCCCCATAACCCTCCCTCTTATGGAATTTATGTTTTCTTCCCCATTGTTTCTTTCATCTTTCCATATTCAATTTTATTCATCAGCAAACTTATGGTTTGTTTGTAACAGCAAATGTCTTTTACCCATTCATCAATCAGTGGAATCCTAACATTGTTTCTCCTATCTCTTGGTGCTAATTCTGTCTATGAGTAGACCCACAGTTTGTTTGTAAAGACAGAACCCATCATTCCTCTCAGAGGCCATGAGCTTTTACAGCACCTTTCAGTAGTACCATAGTTCCCTCCTTCCTCAGAGCAGTCACTTGAGCAGGGCTGGAGATAAATACAGTCAGAGATGGGAAAATTTGATGTTTCTAGAATCTTCACTTTGCACTGGATCAACATCCAGAGGCTTCAGCACTTATTTTGAGTGTGTTTGGACTTAACTGGGCCTCCTGGCTCCTGGAGGCAAAAAATGAGCTCTGTCACATCGTGCATTCTGGTTTCAGCAGGCTCTTAGCAATGCAAGCACAGTGCCAATTGGCAACTCCAGCCCTCTGGAGCAACCCTATGGCTACCCAAGACACCTCCCCAGCTGGATTCCCTTCCAATCCTCTCTCCGTGAGCTGTCAGCCCTCACAGAAGAGGTGCACATATGGTATGCTCTCCATAGCTTTGCTGTTGGTCCAACATCCAAATCCTGAACTTCCAGAATGGGTTTTGGGATTTTTGTGTGAGTTCTGCAGGACATTTCTGGAGGTGCAGCCATTGTGATGTGATGAACTGTTCTGTGTGAAAAGCAGGTGGAGCAGTCTGAACCCTTTCCCGCAGCACTTTTGTGCCAACAGTGAGGACTGCGTGGGAAGGACTCCTGCACACTCCATGCAGCACTGAGCTCCGACCCCCTTTGCTCTTCATATTCCCAAGAAGTCCCTCTCTATCTCATTGCCTGTGCAATTCTGCCAAAGGTGTGGGTTCATAATGCTGCCAAATGTCTTGCTGAACCCAAGAGTGAAAATATTTCTGTTTCTGAAATATCCCCCGTTGCTGCTGACAAGGAGTGAACTCTTTCTTCCAATAGACAAAACCCTAAATGTCTGTTCTGGCTCTAGCAGACATTAACTTCAGCCTAAGGAAAACAGCAACAAATCAGGAAAGCCAAGTTTCCTGCAGAAAGCCCAGTGTTTGGCTGGCCGGTAACTGAGTGCTAATTCCAGGAATAAAACAGACGCTATCCTTGCACACAGGCAGTTGTCTTGGAATTTAAAGAGGAAATATAATGGGGAAGGGAAATAACAACAAAAATTCTTCAAACATCACATATAAAACCATGCCAAAGTATAAAGAAGCAGTAGTTCTCATTCAATGAATTGCTTGGTAGGTCAGCAAATACTGCGGGTGAAATTCTGGGTCCTCTGAGGCTGACTGTCAAAATTGGAGGCTGGCTCTTTCTCACCGACCAGTCTGTGCATGTGTACCTCATTTTGCTTAGAATCTGTTTTGCCTAAAATCAGATTGAAAAATTTACCTTTTGCAATCTGTTTTCATGCTGTTCATGGGAAATGCTGAGTCCCAATCCATGGAAAAACAGAGACTGAGATGCAGCCAGCATCAAGTCAGTGTGGTCCCACAAGTACAGGTTAAGGGAGGCTTCAGAATCTAGGAAAAAGTAGTGACCAAACAATTTCCACTGCTGATTGAGTTGAAGCAGAGAGTTTTACCTAGGTGGGAACTTGCATGATCCCCTTTATCCACTTTTCCACTTTATCATCTCGGTGCTTCATCCACTTTATTGCTTTCATTCTTGTGCAGCACCAGGAGGTGCAAATCTCTCCTAGCACAGGTGAAACTAATAATCAGATTTACTGAAGTCTCTTAACCTGGCATCTCACCTATAAAAGGCATTTGTCTTCAGCTATGGCTTACTACTGATGAAGCATCTTTTTCTGGTGCACCTCTTTTTTGTCTCTGCCCTTTTCTCCTGTCAAGAGAAAATGGCTTCCTCTGTACTTAGTAGAGGTGCTGAGCAATGTCCTGAGGTAAGCCCCGAAACAGCTTCTATCCATGCTGTGCTACTTCCTATTGAGAGCTCCTTTGTGCCCAGGAGCTATTTCTAGTTTCCATTTGCCACATCTGCTTCACCCACCTGTCTTGTAATCCCCTTTACTCCCCAAATTCCCTCTGTGAGAATCTCATTTTCTCTCCTAATTCTGCTTTGTTGTCCATCTCCCCTGCTGTGTGTGCCCTGGGTAGGGGGAGCTGATGGCGTTTGCTGCCTCTTTGTGGGATAACCTTGATCTGTGTGCATCAGAAAACAGAATAGCTCTGGAGGAGGGATGGCTTTTGTCAGCTGAGTAGCTGACATCACTCAAAAGCCTTTAAAGTTCCTGTCACTGGGTCTACAAAGTCTTTAGAGCATGTTTATAGATGCAATTTTATAGATTGACAGAGGGAAAATATATTCTGCTGTCCTTTTTGCCTTTTCCACTATCAGAAGACACCTGGGGAGGGAAGAGCTGGGCTCCCAGCATCTGACTGCCCTCTCTGTGCTGCTCTGTGGCAGGAGGGGGGAAATCAGCGACATCACTGTGCTCTTTGCTTTGCCTCCCTGCCAAGTGCCACTGCTGGTAGGGAGCCAAGGCTGGGGCAGCCTGCTGAGGTGCTTTGCTCTCTCTTCCTCTCTCCCTAGCAGCCTCTTGCCTTCATGGGAACAATGGGATGATGTGACTGGAGCCTTATAAATACTGACTTGCCTTTGAGGCTTTTGCACCAAACAGGAAGCACAGAGAGCCCCAGAGTAGAAATTTGGTCCTCGCTCTGCTCCTGGGCAGAGGCTGCTCCCAGGGAATGCTGCCTGCCACACCCCTCATGTGGCTGAGCTGCTCCTCCCCACACTGTGCTCCCCAGGCCTGGTGCTTTGACTCGACCATGGTCACAGGTAGGTGGTGGTCCCCTACTGGGAACTGGCAGGTAGATGGATTTTGGGGTGTGCCTTGTCCTGGCACAGCTGGGCCTGGCAAGCGATATTTCCTACAAGGATGGAGATATGTCAGGAGAGTGGCAGAAGCCTTGGGAAGGTGAACAAGGAGGTGACCCTGGTTTTGAGGTCAGACCAGGGGTAGAGCTGTGCTGTGCCTGCTCCTGTTACCCCTGCTCTGAGGTAGGTTCCTGCCAGAATTGCAAATATCCCCTTGACCTGCTAAAAATTTATTCTCTCAAAACTCATTTTCCCTTTTGCACCAACAAGTAGGGCATTAACACATGAGCTTGCAGTTGCTACTGGGGTGTTGTTCCTTCTCTAACACATTTACTGGGACATCTGTTGAAATCAATAGACCATTAGGAAATGCCTGCAAGGGTGCTGATCCAAGTGGGGATGCACACCGGCTGGAGAGCTTGGATTTGTCAGCCAGACTGCAGGACCTCTACTAAAGCAAAACTTTCACGCCTGCTTGCTTTAAACTGCCCTGAACATCCTAAGTAATCCTCTGCTTGTCCTTCATACTTGGTGTGTTTTCAGCTAGTGAGAGTGGGCATGCAGCATTTTAATGAGGCTCCAGTCAGTGAGACCTGCTACTCCCTCCCCTGCAGCCCAGGAGTCATGTGACAGTGCTGGATTTTGGATGTCAGAAGATTAATTTTACACTGAGCACACGTCTCTGTGGTGCAGAGACAGCATTGTGTGGGTCGCTGGTGGTGCTGAGCAGGCACAGAAGTGTGGTGGTGCAGCAGGGTGTCAGGTGGTGTTGAGCACAGCCATAGCCTTCCCAGGAAAATCCTGTTGACCCCCAGGCTGTGACTGACTTCCTGTATGAATGAGGATTATGGAGCTGGACCTATTAGACCCAGCTCTTTTCAGCAAGTGCCATCTCCCAGTCTTTGTGCTGTAATAAATATCTTTATGCTGGAAGTGAAGTGTCTGCAGCACTGACCTCTGGTATAAAGGCAGGAGCCATGCTGCGGCCAGAGCTAAATCTTTGGTGTTGGCCTTATTAGAAAATGTTTGAGTTGGGAAGGATGTCAGAAAGGATCATCAGAAAAGACGATCACAAGAGGGATGTTCCAGTGTGCATGGATGAAGTTCCTCTCTGGCTGAAGAAGGATGCAATGATGCCTTCCTGGAGGATATAGGTTGACTTTCTAGCTCAGGGACCCCTCAAACCTCAAAGTTTTCCTGAAGACTGATGCACATCCAGGCTCTGGGTGTGTGAATGGACGCTGGAGTTGTAGTGATGTCCTTGCCTGACAGCATGGCATGTCATGCCTCTACCCAGAGTCTCTCCATCAGTGTCTGAATTACTTTAGGCTTTGCCAGGTTGGGAGAAGAGTTCAGAGAGCTGGGGACACGCAAAGCTGTTCCTCCCTTTGTGCTGTTAACACGTTTTAGCACATTTTTAGCTGGCATTTCCTGGAGTTTGTCCTGAGTAGCTAAATAGAATAAAAATGGGAAATTTCACATGGAGGAAGGAACTAGCTTTGGTAAGCCCTAGCCTGGCATCTTGTATGCTTCTAGGCAGCCCTTTGAAGACCCATTTCTAGATGCTTTCACTGACAGTGGGAACATTCTGACCTGGGCTGGTTACAGCAGACAAAACTTTGTTTTATTTCTCTGACCATCTTTTGTGCTTCTGTCTCATTTCCATTGCTATTCTTTAACCTCAGCCTTGCCACTCTCCAGAAAGTGCAGTAGTGATGCTAACGTGCTGCTTTCATCTGCAAATCATGCTGGTATCTATTGGTGGAAACACCCAAAAGATGCTGCTGTGCTGCTGGTAGGGGAAGGATGTCAGGCCACTCCTCAAATCCTCTGCTCAGTTTTTGGGCCCCTCATCCCAAGAAAGACATTGTGGTGCTGGAGTGTCTCCAGGCAACAAGCAATAGGATGGGAAGAAATGACATCAGGTGGCATCAGAGAGGTTTAGATTGGATATTAGGGAAAATTTCTTCACCAAAAGGGTTGTCAAGCCCTGTACATGCTGCCTGGGAAAATGATCAGTCACCATCCCTGGAGGCATTTAAAAGATATGTAGATGTGGCACTTAGGGAAATGGTTTAGTGGTAGATTTAGCAGTGCTGGATTAGTGGTTGGGCTGGATTATTTTAAAGCAAAATGATTTTATGATTTTCTGCCTTGGTACTCAGGACCTGCCAAGCTTCCCTTGCATATGTAGGTAGTGAGGAGGCTCACCAAGATTGCAAAGTTTCAAGAGGGGAACAAGATTTTCTTACATTTCCAGTTACCATCTCTGATCATTATTTTAACAGGGGGAGAAGGGATTGAATTTGTAACTTTTGTGAGACTAAAGCTGTATCAGGGTTTTAGCAGGTGGTTGGTATGATAGTGACCCTCTGGGAGTTAGGCTGAGATAAAAGAACACATCACTGTATCTTTCTGTGTCTGTTTCTGAAGTTTTCAAGTTACAACACTCTTTATTCTCAGCTTCATGCCCCATTGCTATTGATAATTCATGTTTCCAGTTTCTATCATGCACAAGGTTAAATATGACATCTCCTGAAATGCTGAGTGTCGTCTTCCCTGCACCTCAAGGTGATAAGCTAGGGGCAGATATGCTTAGAAGGAAATAAAGCAAAAACAACGAAACCCCACCTAACACATTTGAAGATGAGGAAATGTGTTTTCACACTCTGTTTACAAGCTGAGAGTGAAGGAGAAAAAGAGCAGGGACTGAGCTTCTGTGTGGCAGCTGGGACCTGCATGGCTCAGGAGGCTGGGTAATGGGCTATGGAAGTCCTTCACCTCTGGGTTCACGGTGTTTGTCCTGGCCAGCGGTGGGGGGATATTGTTGCTCTGGCAGAGCTGCTCAGTGGTTTCTGTCAAATTAAAAGGACTTGACTCCTCTCTGAGAAGCCCTGTTCTTGCTGCAGTAAGTGCTTAGGGAACCAAGAGCTGGTTTTGGCAAGACTGTTGTTGCCCCATTGGAAATTACCAGGCTGCAATTAGACCAGCTGATACACCTGTGCACTTGTGGCTTGGGCACACAAATGTTCTTATCTGCTTGGTGCCTGGTGAGAAAATGTGTGTGCTCAACTCGAAGGAGCTGAGGAGATGGGCTGGATTTCAAAATCTGGCTGGACTGGCAATACAAGAAGTAAATGAGATTGCACCCCCATGGGCAGATCAGTCCTTGGTGGTGGTAGCTGGGACCCTGGAGAACCATCCAAGATTGCAACCAGCTCCCTGACTGTCCCTTCCTGGAAAAAGGGTGGCTTCACATGTAGGTGCAAACCATTACACACTTATTATTAATACCATATCAAAATGCGACTGTCAGACCCTGGAGAAACTGGCATTCCAGATTAGAGAATTTCTGGCTGAAGGACCAGTCCTATGAAATTCAGGAAGGGAGAAGTATAAAAAGCACTTGCTATTCAGGAGAGGCCTAGGGAGGTGCTATATGCTTTTGGTGACTTTGTAGGCGTCAACAGTGATGAAGTGTAAACTTCCCAAGTCAGGCTGCAATTGGCTGGAGATGGTGGAAATGCTAAAAGATTGGTGCAAGCTGTGACTGCCTAAGTGGCTCTGGGCAAGGAGTGAAATAATTGGTTTGACCTCGGGATAGGTGTCAGGCAGGCCGTGCTTGAACACTGGCTTGTTTCAAGAGACATCAGAAAAAAATGTTCAAAAAAAACCCCACTTCTATGGAAGGAAGAAATAGGGATGCCTTATAAATAGGATAGTTTAGCACAAGATGCTAAGAATGTAGAAACTATAGGTGAGATTGAAATGAAAGCAATATCTGATTGAATGGCTGGAGAACAGTGTCTGGCAGGTTGAAGGTCTTCCACCCTTTGTTAGGAGAATGCCATTTGCTTGTAGACATACCAAAGAGTTAGAATAGACCCTTCCCCTGGCTCGGCAGGAAGGGTCCAAGATAAGGTTTAGAGATTAGCAGGTAGTAAAACATGGTAATGTAGCAATTCCTATAGGCTGTATGTAAATGCAGAAAATTTGTATCTTGTACTAGATTAGTTAGAGAAAAAGTAGAATATTCAACACAGAAGGAAATTTAAAATATTGTGAATGGAGACCTTGGTCTCTTTTGCTCTCTTCTGCTCTCTCTTTTGCCCTCTCTTACCTGCTCTTGCCTCCTCTCTTGTTCTCTTAGGCCTGCTCTGAGCTGTGTCTAGCAGCTCCCAGCTAGGCTTTTTCATCCACACCCTGTGCAATAAACAACACGCTTCAAGACCTGACTTCAGACAGCTCGCCTGAGTTTGTCCCGACCGCTGCACTACCCCGGCTCCTACAACCACTGATGGGAAATCTACAGGAGGGAGTTTTGGAGCCCTCAGAAGAGAGGAGAGCAGTTAATTGTGTGCTTCACTGATGAGACTGGACTCAACAGAGCTTTTGCAGGAAGACTGATGAAAACTTTTGGGAAGAAGGCTCAGGAAGAAGAGGGTATATCCCTGCATATCCTGTGCAGGTCTTGAGAGACTGCAAAGTTTTACCCATCCTATGTGTTTTAAGCACATTGACAAGGAACTTTAAGCATTGCCTCAAAATGTGTTGCAGGCAGCAGTCACATCTCTGATGCTGGGGTTTGGAGGGCTGTGGGCCAATATCATGGGCTGAAATCCTTCTGTCAGCGATCAGAGGGAGGGTTGGGGCCCTCGAGTTTGCCTTAACATCTGATGCCAGCTCCCCAGAGCTGCTTGGGGCTTTCTGAGCCTATGCATGGCATTACTGCAGTGCCCTTTCTCACATTGCTTTGGGCTCAGTGTCTGCACAGTCTACCCCTGTCTGTATTGAAAATAGGATTATTTTTTACTTTCTACCTCAAGAGGCAAATTGAAATCCATAGAGCGGGATTTAAGCTGTTAAGGCATTCCTATTAACTAGTCTCCAGGAAGTAGAAAATGCAGAGAAGTAAGATGCAAAGCCCCTTATCTCTGGGGTAAGCTGTGCCAGGAGTCCTTGGGGGCTTTTCTGTTTGCTCTCTTTCTGAGGTAAGTGTGTTCACTAATGTCCCATGAGGGAGAACAGGGCTTAGCAAACAAAACCCTGTGAAAAGGGAGAGCCAGAAATAGAAAGACTGTGAATATAGAAGCCCCAGGCAGTGTCTTCCTGTGCCTGGAAGAAGCCTTCCTTATTAGAAAAGCCACCCTCTGACTGGATCTCTGATGGCCCCAAGCAGTCAGAGGAAAACAAGACTGTCAAGAGGCTGCCTTCCCCCCCCTGCCCCAGTAAAAACATATCCATAAAAAAAGCAGCGGGAGGGAAGGAGGAAGAGGGAAACAAAAGTTGTAGCCAGACCAGAGCTTTCACTGTCTGAAAACAGTCTTGGCCTTAACCCTTTAACAATGCTTTGAGCATCCTCGAGTCCTGAAAATCTGCTAATTAACCCACAAGTTTGTGTAAAGTGAAAACTTTGCACAGGCCAAATTTGGACTGTGTTTTGCTGAAGAAATGCTCTGCTTGTGGCTGATTTCAGTGGTAAAGAGAAGTGCTGGGACCAAGGAGAAAAGTCCTGGGACATAACTTTGAATGGCTGATAGGCAATAAATCACTGTGAAGGAAACCTGGGAGAGATCTGGCAGTGTAAAGGTAATACCTCACATGCCCATGTAAAGGGTATGAACATGAAGTGCCTTCTGAAGAGTGTGACAAGCATCAAAGGGTTAAAATGGATCACAAGTCAGAGGGACTTCTGGTCTTCACAAAGTGATGCTCCACTTAAGTAAGTGGTTCCCACAAAAGACATTCCTCTGTTAATCTGCATCTTGGGGATTTTTAAAGAAATGCTTTGTATTTGGAGGGAGTAATGGAAATTCACAGAAACCATGAGAAAGCTCAAACTGATTTCCAAGAAATTTGCTAGTGACAGGTTTTGATTTTGCAGGTAGCAGTAGTCAGACACAGCATGAAGGTGCTTTATAACATCCCAGTACCTTCTCTGCTAATACTCTTCTGATAAATTATGTCTTAAAAGTATTATTATGTGTCTTTAAAGGGCTACAACCATGGTTTTTTTTGTCAATGGCTTCAGAGGGACTGCTCCACACCAGCTTCAATGACCTCTCTATTCCCAGGAGAAGGGTTTTCAGCTATCCACCTTGGAACTGCAATCTCCAAACACAGCTCTTCTGCTTCCACTGTCCCCTTCTCAACCCCTGTGGCCCTGGTCTGTCTGACACAGCAGCTGCTGTTGGTGCCTTTTTGTGTACGCCTCCAATGGGGAATATTGCATGTGAGAAGGAGCAGGAGTGGGGCAAACAAACCAAGCAGAAAGAAATCCTGCACAAAGCTCTGAGGGGATGTTCCTCGTGGGCGAGCAGCTTGCTCCATAGGTTTGATCCACTGATGTTGCATTTCTTGTTGATTATTTCTAACAGTAGGTCACTGGGTAATTCAAGACCTGAAATGAGGGACAAGTGAAAAGCATGGGAGCACATGCCTGTCTTTTGGGGTGCCATGTGTGCTGTGAACCTTAATTACTTGCCCCTTAATCATATCAGAAATGTGTATGACAGCCAAACACAGAGTTTCTCAGGGTGGTGAGGCTGTTGAGGAAGGGTTAAGTAGGAACAATGGGATAAACTGGGTGAGGGGAAATGTAGATTCAATACCAGGAAAACATTTCTTCACACTAAGGTCACTCAGGCTGAGAGAGAGGAGAGGGAAGTGGCAGCTCAGTCAGCTGCCTTCTCCAGACATGGGATGGCTGGGGGTGCTGGGAGAAGATGGATCAGATTCTACAGAACCTCTGCCTGGCAGAGTTTTTGACCTCTGAGTGCTCATGAGTGGGTGGAAAGGGGAAATGTCCTAATGCTAAAAACCCCAAAGGGTTTTTACTTCAGCCCAGCAGCAGGGATGGGTGCTGGAATGAGTTAGAAGGAAAACCAGGGATTAAGTAAGGAAAAAGGAGTGGCCTTAAAAGAATTAATTGGCCAGTAGGCAATTACCTGAGTAACTGCCTGAGTTCTTGGAACAATCACTGCCCAGGAATATTTGCAAAAAGAAATGTGAAAGGGGCACTTTTGGCCATGAGCCAGGCTGATTAGGAATCCCTGACTTTAGCTTGCGGCGAGGCTCAGGCTTGGCACTGTATTGTTCCAGTCCAAATTGCCATAGAATTTTGGCAGTTTGGACGGCAACAATTCCCTGTGCTCCCTGTCCAGGTCAGGTCAGCACATCTGGAGAAAATGCTGCCTCTGCAGCTGGGTTTTCTGCTGAGCTGGAAGTAAAACATGTTGCTCCAAATGCTAACTGGATAGGCTGCAGTGTGCATGTGTGAAGGTAAACCTGTGTGCAGGTATGAAGGACTCTGTCTGTCTGAGGAGAATTTAGATTTAGAGATGAAATAATGGAAGAATTTAATTTTTTTTTTTCATTTAGCTTTTAGGAATATGCAGCCTTTTGTGCTGAAGACAGTTTACAGTATATAAGTAACAGGAAATGAGGCTCTGAAATATTCCCTTGCTTTATGTATTGTACCTTGCTACAACCCCCCCTCCCAAAAAAAAAAAACCCAAAACAAACCCCCCAAAAACCCAAAAACAACCAAAAAACCCCAAAAACAAAACAAAAAACCTCAAAAAACCAAAACAAAAAAATGAAAAATCTCAAACACACACACACAACCAAAGAAACCCCAACCCAACAAAGGAAAACAAAAAAACTGAAAAACACTCCACCTTTGGAGAACTTATTTTCTTTTTGCTATTACAGACAGTGAAGGATATTTTTGGATCAAGCTTTTTATTGCCCTTTGGGGGTTGTCTGAGTGGAGATGGACTTTGTCTGTCAAAGCTTGACTTCACCTTCTGAAAGGTTGCTGTCACAGCACAGGACAAAGATGGGACACTAAAATTAATTCTTCAAGAATTCTCCTGCCAGTCAGCCAGCTCAGCTGTGTTCCTAGTGCAAGTGGCTGCCCAGTTGTTAGAAATCCTCTTGATTTCTTCCTAAGTTTTAGTTTCTAATTAATCAGAAGCTGCAAGAGACGACAACTCTACAGCTAGAATTCCTTATCTAAAGAAATTACTTGGGAGAGCTGCTCAAGGTGTATTTGTACACCTGGGCAGCGTGAATGAGGCCACTGGATTATTTCCATTACCAGGAGAACTGCAACCAGGAAACTACAGAAAACCATCCAGTTATTTTAGTCCTTCTCTGAAGTCCTCAGAAGAGGAGGCCAGATAGGAAAGGAATTTATCATGGAATCTGATACTGTTGGCATCTGGTTTCCTTCTGGCCTGCGGTCAAAATGTCTGAATTAGTATTTGAAGGCTACTTTGCTGCACGAAATTGTGTGGTGGAGGCTTGGTCTCATCCCACTCTGTGGTCTAACTGGTCTCTTTGAATTCAGCTTAAGTAAAGATGTTGCTGCCTGAAAAAGTGTTGGAGGGAACTCAAGTTTCCTCCCTCTCTGCAGAGTCAGGCAGGTGAAGAACTGGTTGGGGTTGTTCACTCCCAGGATTATTCAAGGCATTGTTTCCACACTCTGTGTGGGACACCATTGTTCAGTCACCCCTTGACTTGGCCTTCCCAGGCTCGTTGGAATGGTGGTGTCAACACCTGGATGGTCCCAGCTGGTGATGGGGCAGCTCCTGGGTAACACTGGCTGCTGGCTATGGGTGATAAGCATGCCTTTTGTTAAAGGTCTTTTGCTGGCACCAAGAAGTACTAAGTGGGTGCTGCTGGCAGGCTGAAATATGACACTTCCATATGGATATGAAGGGACTTCTGCAAGCCCTCTGCAGGGGGGTGGGCCAGGAACAACAAAACCCGTTTTAGAAGGGATTGCACTTCCTGGGAAAGCATTAGGGCAAATGTAGGTTTCACATTTTCTGCCACTAGTGACACTAAGGCAATGATATGACTGGTAAGGCATTGGGTAGAGTCTGCTCAACCTGCCAGACCCTCCCTGCCTCCCCAATATCCCCTTAAGAACCCCCTATGAATTCAGGCAAGGACTGAAACAAGTGATGCAGTTAATGAACTGGAGAAAATCAAGGTGGTGAGAAATACCTGTTGTTTTAGCTGGTGGCAGAGTGTGGATAAATGATGGTGGAGTGAAACCATTGTGATAGTCTGGGCAGGCTCTGGCTGAAGGCACAGAGTGAGTCCTGGGACAGCCACAGAGAGCTGGCAGTGTTTGGCTGGGTGCTGCACGACATCATCATTGCTATGCTTTCCTGCTGGAAACCTTTCCCCTGCCTGAAAGTCTTCTCTGCCTTCCTTGTTTTTCTTCTCTATGTTGCAGTAATTCTGCTTGGGTAAGATGGAACATGCTGAGGAAATGGAACAGCAGGGGAAAATCCAGTAAACACTGTTGAAGCTGGGATGAAATATGGTTGTTCTGCGAGGCTGAGTGGGTGGTTGTGAGACACTTGGCTGCCTGGAGATTCCTCAGATGAGTAAACAGGGATAGGAAGCCCTTACCCAAAAAGAACTCAGAGCAAAGATCCAAACTGTGCTTGTAAGATGAGTGAGTACAGAAAAGCCAGTTTGGTATTGCACAAAGTCTAAAGCTTTGCCTTCAGCCTTGTGGGGAGACCTTTGGAGGGAGACGGAACACTAGGAAAGAGATATGAACCAAATATCCAATAAGATAGAAAATTCTCATTCCCCACGAGACCAGCTAACTGGTGGAAACCTTCTTTAGTACTCTGTCAACTGGAGGAAAGGGCCATCTGCAGCAGGGTTACTAGAGAATTTGAGATTTGCAAAGGAATGGCACCATTTTATTTTGCTTCTCTTTCCATTTTAAATCAAAGCAAAGTTATTCCATCCTCCTCAAACCACCAGACTGAAGTTCCAATCTGGCTTGCACCGATAAAACCACACTGGCTTCAGCATGTGAGCTGAATCCAGCCTTTGGCCCTAACCCCCACAGAAGCTGAGACACTTCACTTCTGGGTTTGGCCAGATCACATGAATGTACACTCACAGTGAAGCCCTGGAAAATGGGGAAGGACTTTTTGTTTGATTTCTGATATTTGCTTTCCCACCAAGCTTGGTGCCTGCAGCAGAATGAGCACAGGCACACATTTCCAGAGCCAGCTCTGCCTGGAAGCAGCCCTGAGTTTCCTGCATGGTGTGGTGAAGGAACCCTGCTAAAAGCAGCCAAGAGGGAGTTAACCAGAGGAGCCAAGTGGCAGTGGCCTCTCTGGAATATTTTATGTCACCATGAAGATCAAAAAGCTATGTTTGTTTTTCTTCTTCCCAGTGTAGTAGGTGATATTGAGCAAGGAGAGCTGAGTTTAGGCAAAGGATTGTATTCTGGCATCTGGGGAAGAGGTTTTGGGCATCACAGTTTATAACTAATAAAACTGGTTGGCCTGATTTTTTCAGAGATATTTAGCAATGTGTGACTGCACTTGTAGCATGGGTATGGATGTGTTGGGCTAGGAGCCTGGATGCACAGGAACCTACCCTGAACACCTTCCCATGATAGCTCAAAATAGAAGACTAGAGAAGGGAGGAAAGCCAACTGTTTTCAGTCCTGTTCTCTGTTTTGGCTTTTTGGCCTTTAAGAAGGAAACTCTGAGAAGTAAGGGAGCCAGGACCTTTGGGTGGCCAGTACTCAACATATTCTCCATGCTGCCATAAGACCTTCAAGAGTCTTTGGGTAACTGGATCAAGGAAAGAGGGTTCTTGCATTGCAAGAAGGATGAGCTGGCAGGTTTTAATCAAGTACTGAGTTTGACTGGGAGGTTGGGTTGGACTGAAGTGTCCCCTCTGCCACATATAACCACTTAATTTCTGGTCCTTCTTAGTGCAGTGACATAACTTGGAATTCAACAAGACAAATTCAGCTAAATAGTTTAAAAGTTACTGCTTATTTCATGATTCCTTGCAGGAAGTGGCATCACTTGTTGGATCTGAGGTCTATACAAGCTTGGGTCTTTGATGCTGGCAGTGACAGGTTGGGGACAAGGACAACTGCTTTTTTTAACCCCCTAACATGCTTGCTATTATCTTGGCAACTCTAGCATTTGATTAATTCTGTTCTTTCTGTCCCTAGCTGGTTATCTCTTTGCTGCTGGTGAGATGGTTTGATATGCAGCAAGGCCAGTACAGCTTTTCAAGCCTCCTCGCCTCTGCCTGCCTTCCTTCCAGTGTGATGAGCTGAGTTATCACCCTCCCAGACTGTTAATAGGGTGCTTGCAGAACAAGCCCTGAGCACCTGGGGATATTTAAAGCAGCACACATGAGGATTGCTGGGTGTTTTTAGCTCTGCACTGACATTCCTGTGTTATCAACCCCCAGAACTTGTTGCTTTCATAGGAAGGAGGGCTATGTCTAGTCCAGGAATGTGATGTTCCACTCAACCTTATCTCTTATCAGCACACATAAGGCTGCTGTGTCATGTGGAGAGCTTTTCCATTGCCGTTAGCAGCACATTTCTAACTAACTAACTTCTCCTAAAGTTGCTTTTCACTTTATTTATATCCTGCCTGCTCCCCTCCCTGAAGTACCTATCCATCTGAAACAGCAGCGGCCTCATTTCCTTTAAAATCCCTTTAGCCCTGCCTGCTCCTGCAAGCCCAGGGCAGGCTATTCCCGCTTGCTCTGGGGGCACTTGAGTGATGTCTCTCCCCACCTCTTCATTTTGGAAAGATCCTTCTCTGAGGCAGTGGCAGTGTTATGCTTCAGAGGATGCTGATGGACAGGGTGTCTGGTGTAGGGAGCAGTTCCTGCAGCCAAAACCCAATCCCAGGTGTACCCCCTTAGCATGGTGGTGGATGAAATTGTATAGGCAATAAGCAGGTATAAATATATAGGTAGAAAACTGTAGGAAATTATGTCTTTACAAGCCTTGCCAAGGGTGCTCCAAGGGCCAGACTTTGCCCTGAGCATCAGTTGCAGCTGAGTTACCACAGTGGGCACCACGTGGACATGTGGTGGTACTTGGAGAACCTGACTCCAGAGGGAGTCTTTTAGAGAGACTGATAAAGATAGCCTGGCCATAAAAAAGAGAGAGAGAGATAATAATAGGTATATATATATAAACCCTTTGGTATTTGTTTAAGAGATAAGATAAGCTGACAAAAATGCAGAAGGCAATTGTTTACACATGCACACAGACATACAAACCAGGAAGAAAATTCTTTTCCAAAAATAGCTGGTGACTTTTTATTTATAGATATTTTTTCCCCTCCCCTTTTTTCTGACATGAAGCAGAACATTTACATAAGGGGCAAAGAGATCTGATGATGAATAACTTGTTTCTTGACCAGACCAAAGTCCTCATTAGACCTGCCAGCAGGGACAGATGTCTGGGCCCAGGGATAGCACCAGAATTAGCAAGTATCATTTAACTGTCTTCAACTAACAGAAGACAATCTCCTAGAAGTTCAGTGGGATTTTTTTCAAAGCATCAAAATTATGTCAGGTCTGATTTATTAGTTTAAAAATTTTCATGGGGCAGAATAAAAGGCTTGTGTCTGAGCTACACCTTGTTCATTGTGGCTTCTGCTCCCAGGCCCTTGACCACCTCCTGGCCAGCAAGAAAAGTGTGGTGGAAGTCCCTGTGAGTCTGGAGTGTCAGACTGTGGGCTCAGGGGGAGATGAAGGCAGAGGAGGAGGCAGGTTACAAAGGAGAAGCTTTGCACTCCGAAGTGCATGTAAAAACAAGATGCCACCACCGGGCAGAGGATGACAGGAGCAGGGCCATGGAGAAACATGTTCTTTAGCTTTGTGTGCGTGTATTTTTAGTCTTGCAGAGTACAGGCCCAAACTTTGGACAAAAATAGCTATCCACTTACATAACATCCTTGCTTACAAAACTCCCCCTGCCAAAGTCCTGGGAGGCTCCTGGAGCAGGGGGCTGTTGGTCACAGCACGGCTGTAACTCAGCACAGACACACACCTGGCGCTGCAAAGCCAAGACTTGCAGTGTTCACACTGCATGAGGCATGTGACAGCAGATGTCAAGCAGCATCCCAGCTCCATGGTCCAAAGGATGTTGACCAGGGCAGAGACATGCAGGTGAGGAAGTTCTTCCCTTTTTTTCTCATTAGCCCATGGTGAATGGGCCGGATTAAGAAAGGGTTTCCATTCTATGAGTTCCTGGTTTTGTCTCGTTAGGATTTTTTTAACAATATGCAGCCCAGATACTGAGCCCTTGCTCTCCATTGCCTTGCAGTGGGAGTTGTTGGTCTGACATGGCCCACTTTTAGTGTCGCTGTATTCCTGGCACTGCTGTGACTGACTTCTGAGAAGTGATATTCCAGCTCAGAAGCTCTGGAGCCGAAGAGTTTTGGAGTCACAGTTCATCCTTTGACCCTCTCCTTGGGACAGAGGCATACTCAACTCAGGGGAAAGTTGCCTGGTCACATCCCGGGCTCCAGTTATTCCGGTGATAAACAGGGGAGTGTGGTGTCAAGGGTGCTTATTCTTTCCATTTGCACTTTGAACATGTGTGGTTAGAGATTACTAATGTGTCATCCTTTCTTCATCCTGTTTTCCCTTGGCAGCCATGCTGTAAGTGGATGAGCCCGGGCAAGTAGGTGATACTGGTTTGTTTGCCAAAAGCAACATTACATAGTGATAGCACTCGTTGGCTCTGAAGGACCAGTTCTGCTGAATGTGCTTGTTTTCCTGAGGCACCAAGGTGGAATGGGTTTTGGTTAAAAATAACTGACCTCCCCATGCTGAGCCTAAGCATTTTTTCCTGGGAAGCCATTTTTAACCACAGATGGTCACCAGATGCAGTGGTTATCCAGGAGGTCAAAGCTGCAAGCCCACCATGGGGAGGAGTTGAATTCTTTCGTATCGCTATCAGACCTTCTCAAGTGGAACATCTTACAGGTTATCTGCTGGTGTGAAGGGAATTATTTGGGGGGAATATGTGGGAACATTAAGTCAATGAGAGACATGCAGTGGTGGGTGTATGTTTGGGAACAAACACTGACTGCTGATGGATTCTGAGAAAGCCAGGGATGTCCACCATGTCCCAAAATAGCGCACGTAAACAGGTGGCCTTACACTGCATTCATACTCTGTGATGAAGTTGTACAGCCCTGAAACATAATTTGTTGGGCAATTTATCAAAATTGTCATGGGGCTTTAGGGCCTCACTGGGAAGAGACAAGGAAAAATGAGAGACAAGCTTGCTTTATTGAGATAAATAGTAAGTTGTTTTCTAATAACTTGGAGTGAGTTTATTGGGAGTCTTGTGTGACATCAAAATATAGTGGTGCATTTATAGAAATATTATTTTTATCTTAGCTATGCAGAGGGGTGATGCTAAAATATCCATATTGTTAGTGGCTATGAAGAAAATATCTTCCAACTCCCTGTCTTTTCAACAGCATCAGCTTTGGGTGGTGTTGTAGGCCAGGTCCCTTTGTCATTCTGGCAGAGGCACATACACACATCCCATGTAGGATGCAGAGAGAGTCTGTGGAGTATATGTTGGGGGAAGGCATGGTCTGGCAGCTTGGACAGCAGATAGATCTGCTCTCTGCACTATGTTTCTTGATGACATCACACCAGCTGTGCTGCTTGCCCACAGGCTCAGCACTGACACCAAAATGTGGGGGGCCCTTCCCCATGTCTCACCTGTGATGACAGATCCACTGCAACTTTGGAGGTGCTGGAAGGGGCTGCTTAACTCTCCTACAGCAGGGCTGAGCTGTGATCCATGCAGGGACCATCATGTGCTCCCCATCTGCTTCAGCCTCAACCTGACATATCTCACCTTGGCAGATTCTACCTCCAGCTATTTTTTTTATTCTCTTATTTAGAGATATTCAGACATTTCTGAAAATAGAGGGAGTGAAAATGCAGTGTTTTTCCCCAGCTAAAAATCTGGCTACCTTTTTCTAAAGTAGCTCTAATACTTATACTGCTGGGAGTTATGAAATATGTTGGTACCTGATCTATTTGCCAGCCCAGTACCTCTGGGTTATGCTGTGTCAAACCTTGGAGGGCAGGAAAATAGTTTGCATATGCTCATGTGGATTTTACAGAGAAATTCCCAGAAGATTTTATATGCTTTAAGCAAGTTCAAGCCAGGGATTGAGTAAGACTTTGGCAGCTGGCAAAGTCCAAATACCCGAGTTGGAGGCAAGAAGAATGTCTTCCTGTGCTGTTGGTGTTCATCCTCTTAATATACAGACAAAGATCGAACAAAATCCCCAAGAATATGAAGAGAAGTGTCTTGTACACTTATACAGAGCAGAGCCTGAGTATGGCACAATAAAATGGCACACGGAGGGGTATAAAACAAAATCCAGAATTCTCATTCATATGATCCAGAACATATGAATGAGAGGGGGATTGTGGGAATGTGGGAGGAGGATATATTGTCTGCAGTCCTGCATTTGGTGGTTGTGCACAGTGAGTTAAAGAGTTAAAATCCCCAGAGACCTCAGTGCACATTTTGCTATACTCTCAGTAGTCAGTATTGGATCTTCATGGAGATCTTGATTTGTTCAAGTCCCACTGTAGTGGCTTAAATCCATCCTGCAAGCTCCCTTGATACCTCATTGTTGGAGGAAACAAATCCTAAAAGCCTTTGAAAGCTCCTGCTGAGCACTGATTCCTTTTCTCCTGGTAGCTTTTCTCCAGCTCTGACTTTTTCTGTCCAATTTGCTGTTCTCATGGCCTGGCATCAGCCCAGAGTTCAGGAGGGTTTTGTTGTTGATTTTTACAGGACCAACTTGTTGCTGTGGGTGTTTCACATCACTGCTGTAGCTGTACTACCTGACATCTTTGCCTAGGCAGGCTGTGGGAATTAAGTTAAGCATTTTGCCCCAAAGGCTTTCCCCCACCCATCTGGCACTCATTGTGTCTGTGAGGACTTTTCTGTCCCTGCACAATAGTCTTTCCTAGAATGTTCAAATTATTTAAAGAGGGCGGGTTTTCATGCAAAAGCAAGTCACAGGCAGATCTGATCTCTAGCACTGCTTTACAAAGAGGAGAACTAGCCAGGAAATGTAATTCCCTTATCCTTGTTGAGTAGTACCTTGAGCATTTGTGGGCTACTCAGAGGACAGGTACCCCCAAAAGTGGCACATGAAGCATGACCAAAATCTCCTTTACATGAAGCCCCACAAACCAGAATGAACCTTTTTCAGCAGAGGAAAGGCATAGAGACACATGTCGAGTCTTGTTTGTATCCACAATATCACGCACATGTTCCTAACTTTTTATAGAAAGCCTCTTGTTTCTCTGCGTGTGCACTGGTTTGGGGTTTTTTTCATCTCTGGGGATTTATCCTACGAGTTGGTCCAATGAGCTCCCAAAGTTGGGTGATCATGGGAGGCTGTATAGTGAAAATAACTCATGAGAACCAAAAAAAGAAAAATGCTCAGGACATCCAGGCTATTAATAAAAGTGAATATTGCAGATCCCGGTTTTAAGTTTGCTGCATCAAGGACACAGAATTTGCTACCCAAACAAATTTGGCTCTTTCAGCCAACAGAGCACTTGAGCTCATGTTGAATTTGGGATATTTTGGTGTCTTTTCTGTGCAGGAGGAGTTGGTGCAAACCTGCCTTAGGGGCACCATTGCACTGGAAGGCTGTGGAGCATCCCGTGGCGCCTCTCCCATGGAGACAGGGGGCTCACCAATGATTTTGGCGTGGCTACACCCGCAGGTGGCTTTGGAGAACCTCAGCCAACAGCATGACTGTGTCTCTTCCCCTCTTACCCATGAACATGCACACAGCTTTAATCCAGTGCCAGGAGCTTCCTACTGCTTTGTAAAGTACTTGCAAGCACTGATTTCCAGCCTTTGCACTATGGGAGCAATAACTAACCAAGCTGTAATGTTTTCCATTGCATATTTAACTCCGTATGTTGCCAGAGCTTGAATTTGCAATTCCTCAGCCTGGGAAATGCATGCATGAGGTACATCTTTAGTGAAGGATCCCAGTCAAAGTGATGCCTTCTCCAGCATGATTTTAAAGATCAGCGCACAAACAAATTGCTGCACTTCCAGCAGAGAGCTTCCATTAATATAGGAAGGGCTTGCTTTACTGTGATCCACATCTTCCAAGCAGACCTCTACCCCCACCTTCCGCTTCCCTCCATATTGTGCTGATGACAAATCAGCAAATGTTCGGAGCATCAGGATAGGCCACAGCTGTAAACCAGCGATGGCATCTTGTGCGTTGGGCTCTTGTTGTTGTTGTTGTTGTGGGGTTTTTTTGCTGTAGTAGTGCAACACTGACATTGCGTTGGCTAAGATAATAAATGGATCAGACAAATATAGCTGGGCATATGCTGAGTGGGGGTATGGGGTTTTTAATTTCCCTTCTTCAAACCAAGATCTATAATAAGATGTTTCCTGGCTTGTGAGTGTTTTAATAGCTACCTTTTTTTTTTCCTTGCTGGATATTTCTGGACATGGCTGTACTAGCCAAGCCATGCACAGCAGCTACAGTGAAAATTGTTTTACATCTCTGAGCTGAGAGTACAGTAGGTGCTAAAAATTATTCTTCAAGTTTGCTCTGTCAATGAGTGAGCACATTAGCAGCCTTTCTTTGCAGACAGCATCAGATGGCAGAGGAAAGAGGTTTTGTTTGCAGGAGAAAAGCACAAT
>VWZN01004081.1:847-11451 GCA_013396955.1 Regulus satrapa | reverse complement strand
AGGGAGCCACAGCTCCCAGCCTGGGGGGTACAAAACCCACCCTGATGGGGTGGTGGTGGGCAGACTGGTTTTAGCCCAGACCACCAGTGCTGGGGCTGCAACAAGGAGGAGGAGGAGGAGGAGGAGTGGATCACATGGTGGGGCAGAGATGCAGTCCCAGCCATCCCTGCCACAGTGGCAATGGGATGTGACCCAGGATATATGAGGAGTGAGTGGTGGGGATGGATCCTGCCCCTTCTCCAGTGCACCCCAACCCAGGGTGGGTGAGGAACAGTTCATCCCCCACAGAATACCTCAGGATCCTTGTCCGCATTGGTGTCCTGGGTACTGACTGCCTCTGGAACTCCCATCCCCGAGCCTGGGGGGGGGCATATAGTGATCTGTAGGCCTTGGGGCATTATTACCCCCCAACACCCTGCAGTGGAGCGAGGCTGAGAATGTCTGTTCCTCCTCTCCCTCCCCGCCACCAGCTCCAATGCAATTACCTGCAGACTGGATCATGAATCAAACCCTAATTGATACATGTTCACAGCCTGGAGAAGCAGGAGGGGCTGGGGGGGCCCCCGCAGTCCCCAGGGATTGGGAGGGGGCTGTGGGGGACTACACTCAGGCACCTTTACCGACCTGCCAGGGATTGTGAGGCCTCAGCCAGCACTGTGGGGCTCCTCCTGCCTCAGTTTCTCCCTGTGTGGGACCAGCCATGTTCAGTGGGCTGAGGACAGTGAGGGGACATGCGTATGCGGGCGTTTGTCCTTGCGTTTCCTCTGGCAGACACAAACACATCAGCAGGGCAATAAAGGGGAGGAAAGGGCCGTGGCGGCTTCTTTCCATTACATGCAGCAGGGCTGGCTTCCTCCCTCACTCAGCAGGGCCGGGGGGTAGAGCTGGATCCCCAAACTAGCATGGGTGGGTGCACCCCAGTGTATCCCAGCCAGGTGGTCCCCACAGGAAAAAGGTGTGGGGGGGTCTCAAGGAGTGACTGCTTGCAGGTGTGGGATCGGCCTGTGCTGCCCCTGCAGTGCCCTGGTGCCGAGTTTTGAGGGGCAGTGGGGTTGAGGGTATAGGTTCCAGTGCTCTCCTGCCCCATGACATTACCCGGGAAGGGAGGTCTGAGGTGGGAGTGCCCTGCTGCAGCCCAGGCAGGGGAGATGGGATGGGGGTGTTCCTGCTGCACCCCAAGCACATGGAGTTGGAGTGGCTTAGTCCTGCTGCACCCTGGGCAGTGAGAAGCTGGGATCAGGATGCTCCTGTTGCAGGATGACATGGTGGCATCTTCCCCCTGAGTAGGATAGGCCCCGTGGGGGACGTTGGCTTTTTGGAGTCAAGCTGTGACATTTGGCAGGGAGGTGATGGGCTGGGATCCCCTGCAAGCCTGGATCTGGAGGGTAGCTCTCTGGGAGCTGAGTCCATGGATTTGGGGACTGGCCTGGGACCTTTGCAGCTGAATCCTGTTGCATATCCACCCTGGCCACTCCATGGATGTGGGGGAGAGGATGGGGACCTGCCCGAGGGAGCCATGGGGTGAAAAATGCCAGGGAGCAGAGCTAGCTCCAGAGTCTCCGTCCTCTTGATGCAGGAGAGATCACTGCTCCTGGCCCAGCTCTGGCAGATGCAGGGCGTCTGGCACGTTTGGATGTCCTGGTCACAGCTTTGGAACCCCCCCATAGACAAGGGGGGGCTGTAGGCCAGACCCCTGGCTGGGTGCTGACCCATTTAAACACCAGCACTGTGATCCTTTCAGCCATCTAAAGGGCTTTGGGCTTCTCCTGGCTGGGCCTCAATTTCACCATCTGAGTAGTGACCACCCCTACCCCCCTTCCCCCAATTCCTAGACCCCTTCACAGCAATTAAGAGCTGCATCCCACCACCGTACCCTCTAAGGCATGGAAAATAAGAGCAGTCCCTGTATAGACAGAGTGGAACCCCTTGGGGGTCTGCTCTGCCAGCCCCCAGCCCCCCACACCCTGCTCCGGAGCACTGCCCAAATCGAATTCCTCCCCAGCTGCAGATGGCCAGGAATTCAATTTTCCCAGATCCCATCAGAGGCTGATAAATGAGGTCCCTAATCACCATGCAGATCCCATTAGCACCAGCCATACCAGGAGGGGATGCATGGATAGATGTGGGAATGCTTCCCACCCCACTGATTCCTATCCCCCTGTCCTGGTCTAGGGCAAATTTGGGAGAAAACCTCCAAAGGCATTCCTCTAGAAAGCAAACTCAAACAGCCCCTCCCCCAGCCAGCTTGGGAAAAGATTTCCTTGGAGAGAAGTGGAAAAAGCCTGTGCATTTAACAGGCAAAGCACCCCCAGTGTAAAAATTGAACAATATCAGACAACAAAACGTCTTGCCCTGTGAAGAGATGACCGATTCAGAAAGTCCCCTTTGTGGGCTGTAGCTCGGCTCTGTCAGTCTTTATCAGTCCCTCAGATGGATTGATTCCCACAGCTGGAAAATGCCACGGCCAGGGTCCCTGTGAGCCACAGGTGTGAGCTCCCAGTGCTCCTCTGGATTTCAGTCCAGCGCAGGTTTGAACAGTTCCAAGAGAAAGGAAAACCCAAACCACAATCCAGAGAACTTCTCTGCCCCAGCTAGCCAGCCAGAACCTAACAGAAAGCCAAGGAGAGCTCTCTCCTGCCATCCGCACCGCAGACAGCACAGGCTGTGTGAAGGAAAGCTGAAAACTCTTATTGTTATGTTTTGAAAACAACCGCCTCAGACATTCCACCACTTCTCCTTCTCCCCCCTTCAGATCCAGGTCTGAAGAACTGAACAGAACTTTCAGATCCAGTTTCAAAGGTGCAAAACTTCTTTCTGGGCTAAACAGATGAATGGGGATACAATTCAGCATCAACCTAGGACCCCCCTCAAGGGACCTAGGTGTCCCCCGAGCCCCTCTCTGCATCCCCAGAGCTTTGCCATCATGGTAGAGCCAGACATGGAGACCCCTGCATGGCTAATCCACAAGAAAACATCTGGGAAAGTCCTGGAAAGCCAGCCGGGTGGCCAGTGTGGATGGGAAGGGGACTTTGTGCCAGGGAAATTTTTCCAGCAATTCCACATCCCAGGAATGCACATCATGCCAGCTCCCTGAAAGCACTGCCAGCACCTAAAGCCTGGTGCCAGCTGGGTGCCAGGATGTGTCTGTCCTTTGGGGTGAAGCGGGGATTCTCCTCTCTGTGGAGCAGTTTCCCTCTGGAAAAGCTGCTCTAGGAGGGTCCATATGCCCCTCCCCGACATGAGTTAGGGACACCGGGCTGAGTGGGGTCCCTTTCCCCCTCTCTGACATTGCTTGGAGACAAGTGACAGTGAGACCCCCAGCCCTCACCACCTTCTTTCTTAGAACAGTGAACTAATTAGTGACAAACTAGTGACAGATCATTAGGCCAGTGGCCGAGCCGGCTGTTCCAAGAAGGCCACGATGTTCTGAGGACGGAAATCCTTGAGGAGTGTGGCTGCTGTCCCGATTTGTCCTGCCCGACAAAGGGACATCAACAGGAAGCAACCTTGACTCTGGCCCTGTTCTCTTGGCCCCGGGAGGCCAGGCCAGGATGTGAGGGGACAGAGTAGGAGTACCCCAAGGGCTTCTGAGCTGCCAGAGGGTAGGAAATTTGCGTGGTTCAGCAAAACATCCCACTCAGAATGTGCAGGGTCCTCAGGGAGTGGCATCTGCCTGGTTCCAGGCTGTAGAAACTCCATGTGCAAATGGTCTGTGCAAATGTCCCGTGCAGTGTGAGCATGCCAGGCTCCAGCGAGGGTGATGTATGGGGGAGGAGGGGGAGGAGGAGGGGGTGAGGGATGCATTGAGCTCCGGGGCTACGCTGGGCTCAGCATTCCACCTGGACCAAACTCTAGTGCCATCCTAAGCTGGTCTTGCACCGCTGTGACCCTTTGCACATCGGGAAACTGAGGTAGGAAACCTCCACAGGAAGGGAAACTGAGGTAGGAAACCTCCACAGAAAGGGAAACTGAGGTAGGCACAGGCATGCAGGGCTACTTTTGTGCTTTTTTTTGGGATGACTGATGTCACAGATTTGCATCCTCCAGCCCTTGGAAGCCTCAGCCTGGATCACTGTGTGCTGGGGTGGCTCCAAGACAGGGTCCTGCACCCTTGCTTCCTATCCATACGTTGCAGCAGGACCCCAGGCAAATGACCATGAGGAGACAAGAGATATCCCAGAAGTGTTTCCTTCCTGTTTGCCCTCATTATCCCCCTGGAAAAGATGAGGTAATTAAGGAGCTACCGTGTTACAGGTTGTTGCTGCCTGATTAGATTAAAGCAATGTAATTTGGGACTAAGAGCGGTGCTGGAAGGAAATGGATGGATGGCTTCCCAGCTGGAGTTGGGCAGAGCTGCCAGCTCTACCTTCCATCCATCCATCCCTCCATCCTCTGTTGCCCTGGACCTTGCTCCAGGGACACTGCTGGAGGGCTGTCAGGGGTGCTACTTCAGGGGACTAGGGATACTGCCTCTGTTTTCTCACTCCTATGGAGAGGATTTCCTGGGAAATTGTGGCTGTGGGGCAGAGGGAAGGAGCCTGGAGCAGTGTGGGGGATGACAGGGACAGGGTGACAGGGTGTCATCATTGTCACTCAGTCCTGTGGCAGAGCTGAAGGGTATCAGGGATGCTCCTGGGGGAGTGGGAACAGGGATGCTGCCTCTGTCTCCCCAGCTCTGTGGGGAGGATTCCCTGGGAAATGGCGCCTCTGGGCCTGGAGGAAGGAGCAGTGCAGGGGACAGGGTGACAGGGTTTTAGCAGTGTCACTCTGCCCACAGCACAGCTGGTGACAGCAAAGCTGTAACCTGCTGCCTTCAGGAGTCGCTTCCCCGCTCCTTAGCTCGGTGTCCCCACTCATACCCCAGTGTCAGAGGCTGGTGATCTCCTGCCTGGCCCTGCCTGGTGCTGCTTGGCCCTGCGTGCCCGTTGTCAGCCTGGCGTTGCCAGCACACGGCCGGAGCTTGGCTATATTTAACCACCATGGCCGGAGCACGAGGCTGAGCAGCCAGGGGAAAGCAGCCCCCAGGACTGGAGTGGGGCTGGGGCGGCTCAGCATTGCTGGAGGTGGAAGAGGAGGATGAATCACGGCTCAGGGATATTTTGGGATATTTTTAATGCTGCCAGATTGCTCGGCAAATGCTTGGGCAGGGCGGTGCGGGCGCAGGCTGGGTGTTTGCTGGCAGCTGTGGCTCAGCTTGGGGGGCCTAGGGGGATCAGCTGCTCCCCGTGGTGCTGTCACCCTGCAGCCATGCATTGGAGAGGTGACAAAGGCAGGGACATCTGTCCCCGTGCACTTGGAAACAACTCTGGGTGTGATGGGTGGGGGCAAAAGGGGGTTCTGAAGAAGCGTTTTTCTCCTTGAAGGGGAAGCAAGAAGGAAGAAAGTTTCCCCATCACTTTTCTCTGGAAAGGGGAAGGGCTGTGAAGGGGCAGAGCTTGGGGCATGGGAGAGAGGGTGGTGTCTATGCCTGCAGGGTTGCAGTGGGTAGGGAACCCTTGGACAGGTACCCAGGCACCCTGTGGGTGGGGTACAGGGAGTGGTGAGGGGCTGTGCGAGTGGTGGTAGGCTGCCTCCCAGGAATCCAAAGGGGATTTTGCTCTTCACCTGTCAAATGTAACAAGATCCAGAGGCTGCTGGCTAAAAATGCATCCTATCTGAAGAGACCACAGTGGGAGGGATCCCTCAGTCCCCAGTCCTGGCTCTCAGCCTTGCAGTGAGGTGACCACATGATCACCCTCCTTATCTGGGGCTCTGCCTGGTAGGGAATTCCCTGGGGAGAAGCTCCTCTGTCCTTGAAGTCTGCAAACCCCCTGTGAGAGACATTGGTGAGACAGGCTTCAGGGGGGTCCTATGCTCTCTCCCAGACCCCTCCTTGCTGTGTTCTGCACTCCTAAGCATCCCAATCCTTTGCGACTTGAGTCTGTAAAATCCGTTGGGAAGCATCTGCCTGGGATGTGGGTGCTGGGATGTGCTGCCCACAGGCACCGAGAGCTGCACACTCAGCATCTTGGATGCTCTAATTTGATTTGGGGCCCACAATTGGGGGTGAAGTTGTCCAGACAGAGCGATGTCCCATTCTGTCCCAAAGGTGATTGCTCAGGCAGGGGCTAATAGACTAATCCACTGCCGAAATTAATTGGGCTCATTTTCCTTGCGTTCACAGATGGATAAAGTCCCATTGGAGGGCAGGAGCCGAGTGAGCTCTGAGAGCTCACAGTGTCATGGATGCCTCAAGCTCAAGCAGTCACCTCTGGCACATAATTTTCTTGGAATTTTTACAGCAAAGCTGGGCTGGAAGCTTGGCAGGGAGATGATTCATTTCCTCGAGGTTCCTTGGGGAGGGTTGTGGCAGGAGTCTGCCACAGAAGCCTGGGCTACTGCCAGCATCCCCCTGTAGAATCAGCACCCATGGGTGCTCTGGCAGCGATGGCAGGATCCATCTGGGGCCTCCCCAGCCCAGCATCCAGCAAGGCAGGCTGGGGGTGCTGCAGCCCTGCTCAGCACTCCTCCACAAGCAGGATGCTCCCAGGCACCTGGTATTGCTGCCTGGCTCTCTGTGCCTGTTTTTCCACGGCTAAAGGGGAATCCAGTGGGTGGCAGGTCCCAGTTTTGAGCTCTGCCTCGTGTAAAGTCTCCTCGCTGAGTGCGCAGGTGTGTCCCCCCCTCAGAGAGAGACCCCAAGTTCCAGGAACCCTCAACAGGGCTGAACATCCCAGTGGGTGCCTCACTGCACCGGATCCAGCCTCTGCCTGCTGCCAGGGGGCTCCTCCTCACCCTTGGGGGGCCTCCATTCATCTCCCAGGAGCAAGGCCAGGAGAAGGGGTGCAAGCTCAGAGATCTGAGACCCTGTGAGGTCAGTGTCTTCCTCCTCTGGGCCCCCACCTTCCACGTGGCAGGTGTGAAATGAACCTTTCTGGAGAGGAAGCTGGCCAGGATGGGATTTCTCTATTTCATAAACGTCCAGAGAAGCTGGGGGTGCTGGGGGGAACAAACCAAGCTTCCACAACTGGTGGGGAGGGAGGGGGCAGGGGACAGGCGTGGCTGATCCTCTTGAAAAAGTTGTGTTTTCACTGCTGGTGAATTCCCTCTGTTGAAAAAAGCTGCTTTTAAATCCCAGTAGGATCTGTGGAAGCCCGTCTGTGGGGTGGGGACTGGGGAGCCTGTGCTGGGTGTCCCCACCACCACATACACGGGGACAGGATGCTGCTGCAGCTATCCAAAGGGAAAAAGAGGGAGAAAAAAAATGTCAGGGGAGGAAAAGGGCCATTTTCCATGAGGGAGAGGGTAGGTAGTGCTCTGGACACTGCCCTGTGGCAGGATTTGGCTTTACTAGAATGAGGGGGTCCATGTAGGAGCAGAGACAAATCCTTACTCTAAGGAGATGAGTGGAGTCATTAGTCTTCCACCAGCTCCAGCGGGAATATTGAGGCAGATATGGCTCTGGTGTTGCACCACACCGTGGGATGCTGGCCAAGGAGATCTGGCAAAATTCCTGCCAGCATTGAGGTCACATGGGTCGCCCTGTCAGCTCAGGAGTCTGGCAGGGTGAGACCAGTATCCTTGTCCTCCCAGGCCAAAGGAAAGGTGACAGCAGTCCCCGGGTGGAGGCCCCACGGGGCCATGTGTTTGCACCATGGACAGGGACAGGGTGGTGCTCACCTGCTCTGCAGGAGCAGCATCCTCCGCTCCTGGGGCTGTTGGTGATGTGATGCTGCGTCCCCTGCCCACACCCTGTCCTTGGGTCTGTCCCCAAAGCCCTCTCTCTGGGCTGGAGGATGTAGGCTGGGAGTGAGATGAGTGGGACAAATGGAATTAGTGGCATGAACCAGTGGGATATGCAGGATGAGTGGGATGAGTGGAAGGAGTGGGATGAGCCATTGAATGGGATGAGCCATTGAGTGGGATGAGTGGGTTGAGCTGGATGAATGGAACAAGGAGGGTGAGTGGGATGAGTGGGATATACAGGACGAGTGGGAGAGCAGTTGAGTGGAATGAGCCATCAAATGGGATGAGTTGGATGAACTGAATTAATATAGTGAATAGGCTGAGTAGAACAAGCAGGATGAGTGGGATAAGTGGAATAAGTGTGATGTCCTTCTCAGCCCACCCTCACTCTCCCTACCTTCTTGCTAGGCTGCAAACCCTCCTGCCAGCCTCTGCTGCTGTAGCCTTGTCTTGGGAATCTTGGAAATCTTCTTTTAGCTCCTGCAGCTTTCCCCTCACTCTTTCAGGGTTGGACCCTTATTCCCAGCCCTAACAAAGCCACCACCCATGTCGAGCTGCCACCTGTCCACCCCTACACCAAGAATGCCACCCTCATTTGATGCCCCAAGCAGCCCAAGGGACCCGCTCAGGCTCTGCCCCATCTTCCCCTGCCCCAGGGGGGCCACTGTGGAGGATCTGGTGGGACAGAGGGATGGCAGGACACCCCCTGGCTGAGGCCTGGCTGTATTCTACAGTGCATGTGTCTCCAGTGTGAGTAAGTGACTGGAGATGCGGCCCTGTTGGAATAACATCCAGTGCCAATGTCTTCAGCTGGAAGCACCCTCCCCACCACCAGCCACGCTCCCAGTGCCACCTGGATCTGGCCCCAAGGCTGAATACGCTCCCCGGGTGGGTCGGTGGCATGGCCCTGCCAGGGGCTGCTGTCCTGGGTGGGGTCATGGGGTGCATGAGGGTCCCTAGGTCTGGTTATCAGGGATGGAGCCTGGAGCCATGTGGCAAAGTGGAGACCAGAGGAAGAGCAAAGCTCAACACCGTTATCCGTATCTGCTTCAGAGCATCTACTATTTCCATCATAACATCATCCTAATCCCAGTCTCCCAGACAAGGGCTGGAGGCAGGAGCAGAGCTGGGAGGGTTGCACCACAGAGTCCCCTGTGCCCCCCAGCTTTTCCATGTGTCCCTCCCAACACCTCTGTCCCTCCATGGGGTTGTAATCCGCAGATGAGCTTTCATCTATCTCCTTGCCCCATTTCTCTTCCCACTGGTGCTTTATGGTGTGGTTAGCACTGAGGGCATTGTGGCTCAGTGCCAAAGCCTCCTCTCCCTTTTTGGGGACCTCCCATCTCCCCACATGATGGACATTGACCAACACAGGAAGGTTTGGCTCCAAAAAAGGCACCAGGCAGACTGGAGGCCACTGCAGGGGGTCTGGGGACAGAAAGACCTGTGCCATGGCAGGGGTGAGAGAGGGTGGGTGCCACAGTGCCCTTCCCCATGGTATCAACCCCCAGTAACCCTCTGCCCTGCTCTTATCTCTCTGCAGGATGCTCTGCTGAGCCTGGGTGCTGCGCTTGATGCCACCACCCTGCGTGATGCCCTCCGCCATGCCCTTGTCACCCTGCTGCCTGCTGTGGTAGGTGGGGGGTGCCTCCCCTGGGGGCCAGGAGGAATGGGGAGCAGAGCATCCTCCTCAAATGGGTAGAGGTTGTGGGATTGCTGAGACCCCCCTGGACTGGGGGGAGCCCTGGAGGGAGTAGAGAGTGGATTATCTGCTGGTTGATGCTGGGGTTGAGCCTGGGGTGGAGTCTCTTTATCCCCAGCCCACTGCTGAGTTCTCCCCCTATATGGACCACCTGTCACCACCAGGGTGCTGGTGGTGGCCCTGGTGCTCATGGGTGCCCCAGGGTGCTGGTGATGCTGGGGGTGCTGATGGCCCTGATGCTGGTGGTGTCAGGGCATTGTGCCAGTGCCATTCCACGGGGCCCCCCAGCCGTGGCTGGGTGTGAACGGTGCACGGGTGTAGAGCCGAGTGTGCACGGCTGTGCAGGACTCCGTGTGCGTGCAGCGGTGTGCGTGTGCGGCTGCGGGTGTGCGCATGTGTTTATGCACACGTGTGGCTGCGCACGCATGTTTGCACACACGCGTGTGCTGCCCCTCTCCCCCAGGAGCATGTCTATATCTACCTGCTGGATGGGGACGCGCGGCTGCTCTGCGATGACCCCCCCCATGAGCTGCCACCCAACGGGAAGCTCAGGTGAGCTCAGCTGCCTCCCCAGCCCTGGGCACGGGCACATGCTCGTGGCCCAGCTGGTGTGCAGGGACAGGCGTGTGCATGTGTCCTGGTTTAGGGCAAATTGGGGAGAAAACCTCCAAAGGGGTTCCTCTAGAAAACAAAATCAAGAGGCCCTCCCCCAACTGGTTTGGGAAAAGATTTCTTCAGAAGTGGAAAAAAACCTGTATATTTAACAGGCAAAGCACCCCCCCCAGCACAACAAATTAACATTATCAAGCAAAACTTCTCGCCACTCTGAAGAGATGAGAAATTCAGAGAATCCCTTTCATGGACTGTAGCTCGGTTCACTCAGTCTTTATCAGTCCCTCTAGTGCTGGAAAATGCCGTGGCCTGGCCATGGGCCACAGGTGTGAGCTCCCAATTCTCCTCTGGATTTCCAGTCCAGAACAGGTTCAAACAGTTCTAAGAAAAGGGGGAAAAAAAAAACCCAAACTAGGTGGCCAGTTCCAGACAACTTCTCTGCCTCAGCTAGCCAAAACCTAACAGAAGACAAAGAAGAGCTCTCAGCTGCCGTCTGTACCACAGACAACACAGGCTGTGTGTGAAGAAAAGCTGAACACTCTTATCGTTATGTTTTGAAAACAAC
>VWZN01004080.1:12548-31975 GCA_013396955.1 Regulus satrapa | reverse complement strand
GTGTGTGTGTTTGTGTGTGTGTTGAAGCAAAAAGAAAGAACATGTCTGAATTGTACTGGAGGGTGTAAAATTTATCGGTAAGAAGATTTTGCACCACCTAAAAAATGCTTGGTTTTCCTCAGTATATGTTCAGGAAGATATTTAAATGTTAACTCAGTTTTAATCCAGTCTATAGTCTTACTTTACAAACTGCATGTTGTTTGATCATGTAGAATTTTGGCTTTCAGAACAACTTTTAGGCCAAGAAGATGAAACCTTATCTTTGAAGTCTAAATCTGGCTGAAAAAAACACAGCCTGAATCATTGCACAAATTAGTGAAAAAGGGAAAAAAAAAAAAAAAGAAAAAAAAGTAATATAGTTATTTACATGCCGATTAAGTAAAACTGATCTGGCCTTAATTACTGAGTTGTTGATTTTTACCTGCAGAGAATATGTTAAAGATACTGTGCAGAGTTACACAGAGTTGTTCTTATATTAAGGAATGAAATATCTCTTTTGGGGTTAGAATATTGAAACATTAATCTAGAATTAATCAAGAATGTAAACTCCCAGCAATGGATTTAGACACAAAGTAGAGCAACCACTATATTTAAGAAGTGCAGTTGTTTCCCCTTATATATTAGTACAGTTCCCTTTGCTTATCTTCTTTTTGATTTATTCATGAAACTTAAAATGCAAGAGTTTGAAAATGCTGGTCAGGACTCATTAGTTCATCCACATATCTATTAAGTGCAAATTAGTCACTAGCTGACATAATATCACGTTTGTATTTTTTTTTCTCTTTCTGACACTTGAAATCAAACTGTCTATGCAAAGTTAGCTTCAAAAGAAGTAGAGGAAAACAGACTCAATGAACTTTGAGGTATTTTTTTAACCTTAATGATCCTATGTCAACTCTCTTCCCTCTTTCCTGTGCCCTCCTCCCCCCTGCTCATCATATATAGTCTATTTTTTGATGGCCTAGTACTAGTAATAGGTTTGGTAGAAGACGTGTAATAATTATCCCTATTGTTGTATACTAGTTTTTCTGTGATCATCCTACAGTGTAAAAGTCTACAGGAAATGAAGTGCCCAGTTTCTAAAAAAAAAAAAATTAAAAGCTAATTTGGTTTCATTTATAAGGTAACAGACTAAGCTCACAGCTCTGTAGTTATACAGAAAATCCAGTGAGAGCATCAGGATCTGCAGTTTAAAACTAAGGTCTTGAGAGTTGTGGTCTTCAAATTATATGGCAATGTGAGTCAAGGAATCAATTTAAGTGTTTCAGTATAACAGTTGTTCTTGGTCTGAAATTGTCAGTCTTCAAAGCAAAGGGTCAATTCAGAGGACAGCACAGGTAAAATTGAGAATATCTGACATAGTGTCACCGAGACACAGATAGAGGTTTAAGCTAGTACAGCCTATATTTTTAGTGACTGCTCTTTATTATACAGTAGATTGATTTCTCAGTAATTTCCTTTTGCACAATGCATTCATGTCCTTTCACTGAACTCCCTTTACTAAATCCATGTCCTTTTTCTGCTGGAAGTGCAGCGCTGGTCCCAGCACTCCAAACTTGTCTCCACAGGGCTGAACAAAGCAGGAGCTGCTCTTTGAGCTGCTGGCCACACACTGCCTAATGCAGCCCTGGAGGTTGCTGGCAGCTTTTACAGCAAAAGCTCATTGCTGGTGAATGGCAAGGTTGGTGTTCACCAGGAACATGTGCATGAGGTCATTACTTAGTGGAGCACAAAGTAATAGAATATAGCATTAACAAAATAAATGCTCATTACATACCACATATGTCATGTAATATGAATTTAATTTAATGGTTTTATTTGTGTGTGAAAGGGAGATAATCATATCGACTGACAGATAAAGGATATTACTAAATTTATGTAATTGTAATTTTCTAAAAAAAGATATTAAAAGGTACTAAAGTGGCGAAAATTCACCCATAAAGGCTGAGTTAGACAAAGTCAGAAAGCAACTGCAGTCAAGAAAATATAGAGTAGTCCTAAAATATCCAAAAGAAATTGAACTTTCTAATACCAAAATACTGTTCCATTCTGAACAAATGAGTTTTCCATTCTCTCTGAAGAACAGGTTATTATCTTGAAAATACTGAAATAATGAAGTGACAAACAGCAGAATTCATATTAATATAGTCAACAGAGAGATCAACTGCAGCCTAAGGCATTATCAATGACAGGGCTGAAGGGAAGATTAATAGAGCTAAAATCATGGGTAGAAAATTTAATCATCCTACCATTCTCAATAAAAATATATATTCAAATATAGTCAGAAGAAGATAAAGAATTTAACATTTTTACATATGGATCTACAAATATAAATAGCAATTAAAAATAAAAAGACTTTTGAAAATTAAATACATAAGTTACAGGTAGAGAATACAAAACCTTTTAACCAGGCATTCTGTTTTCCTGTGATTCTGCAATCTGGCAGTGATGAAAAGATTAAAATAATTCAGAACAGAATTCAGGAGATAATCCTGAATGGCCTATAATCTTCTGTTTTCAATCTAGTAAAAGCAAATGGACACAAATCTAGTGAAATACTTGAAATATTTTCCATGATGCTATTTAAAGTGTCAACTAATACAAATTCAGAGATGGTGTTTAAGAATTTGTATCGTAATGTGTGAACAGTATTTTTCTGTTGCCTTGTACTTTAAACTGATCCTAGCAGAGGGCACTGATGTTATACACTATATAATGCATTCAAACAGAATGGTGAAAGAGGTCAGATTTGATGCCAGATGTCTAATCTATCTCAATTATCTAATTTTAAACCCTCTTGGCACAAAGTGAGGGAAAATAAATTTTTCTATTTACCATTAATTTTCCCACTGAGCATAGCCTGTTGATAAAGAAAGCAAACACAAAAACAGTTCAAATGGATAATAACCTGGCAACATTGATCTAGTTTTGAAGGTTAATTAATTGTAGACTTGCCTTTAAGAAAGTGTTATATTAAAATGTACCTTATGTTTTACTGATTTTCTAGTATTTCCACCCTCAGTACACCCAGCCAAAGCAATGATTTGACTTTCCAAAGCTCCTTAGAAGCTCAGGTTAATAGTATGCAAAATATCTACAGTTCACTTCAAATATTTATCATTGCACATCCTGTATTATTTATAAAATGGACCAGAGGAACCAGAGTGAACGGGAACATACATGTAAATTCTTTTCACAGTATAGAAAAGATTCTTCCACACTCTGCACTGGAAGGGAGTTGAAGGTCTGCTACAGAACAATTACTCTCATTTCAATAGCAATAAATCAGTCAAATGAAAATTAATTATTTCTATCCATTACACTACCCCAGAAATTTATTCTGAAGTCACAAACAAGAAAAAGCTCACAGTGTATTGACTCAAATTACTTCTAAACATGCACTGGATTTTGTTCACCCCCCTGAAACAAAAAACAAAACAAAACAAACAAACAAACAAAAAAAAAACAACAAAAAAAATCACCCCAAAACTAGTTAAAGCAGAATGATGTATATTATTTCTTCACATAGTGATAAAGATGACACATTTTTAAATAGTTCAAGTACACTCATAGCCTATGCCACAGTCAGATAAAGAAGACAGGAGAGTATTTTCACATTTATTCTATTAAAAGACACCTAAAACCTGGACTTAATATAGACATATGAGAGTGGCACACATCCTACAATTAATACAAACATGCTGAAGGTTGCAGTTCTCAGACCTTATTCATATCAGTGGAAAGCATGCCACATTTTATTAAATCTTTCTTGATTAGGACTATAAAAAACATATTTATTTAATATCAATTTGCACCCCTGTTTCTTCATCCTTCCTTCTTACTTGATTTTATTTTTCTCCATTTTCTACTGCACAGGGACGTGGCTTAAAAAAATCTTTCTAACACAAAATCCTTTAATGCCTTTTTTAATGTTACTCCATTGAAATTACTTGAGAGGATCATATGAACTAGTGTTTTACAGTTACATACCTAAAAACGCACCCAGTGAGTTGCTTTGAATTATATTTATCACATGTTGCCTTTGCCCCCTCTCTAGGAGAGTGTAATTGATGTTTTTATTTACATGACTTAATAATCTTTTTTGGTTTTTTAACCATATCCTTCCTGGGGAAAAAAAAAAAATGAAAATTGCCATTTCAGTTCATGACATTTCAGCTCAGCACCTTCTTATCCTTTCAGTATGATTTAGCTGTATGGTGGATCACCAGTCGACCTAGAACATTCTTGTTCCTTCTACTGCATGACAATAAGAACCACTCACCCTACTAGATGGTGTTTATTCAGCTTGCAACCTCTCTCAGATTTAAGAGGTAATCCTTCATCCAAAAGTAAACAGCTCTTAAATGGCCCCAGATAGATCTGCAAAGTGTTTGTTGTCAACATTGCTGCATTCCATTTCATTCATGACCTTTTACAGTGAAAAACGGACTTCATATTCTTCTAAATGTTTTGGCACTAATGGAAGGAGAAACCAGATACAAGGGCAAGTAAAAAGTGCAATTAGAAGTAAGAAATAAAAGGAAGTTTAACAGGAAGGAAGTTTTTATTTTTCCTGCCAAAATGCACTTAAATAAAGAGACAAAAAAGAATAAAAAATAAGCAAACTTCTGTTAAACTTATTTGTTTCTGATCAAATCTGGTGTCTGTCCAGAGAGACTTCTTTTTCATATTAAAAAGATGCTTACACATTGAATAATAATCTAGGTCTCTAAAAGGGTAACAATAGGGGAAAATAATTATATATGTATTTGTTACTTATTTAACAGCATGTAATCTAATTTTCTCATCATCTTTGTAAATCAGATATAGCTCTGATATATTTATTCTTGCCAATATGATGGCCTTATTTTCTTTTTTTTTTTCTCATCTCTACTCCTTTCAGATTTGAAGAAGATTACAGTGAAGAGAAATATTTAAAACATTCATCTCTTATATTCTGATTCATTTTTCAATATTTGTGATAATCTTGTCCTCAAAACATATATTTAAAAAAAAGGAAATTACAATAAAGCAAAAAAATTTATTTTAACACAGTATTTAATTAAAGTGGATTAGATAATTCATCAAGTTTTGCATTTTGCATTAAGTTTCATCAACTGATATGAAACTCACATGGAAGGTCAGTCACTGATTCCTTCATATTTATCTGGCTAATATATTACAGATATTACGATGATAAAGAGCAAATATTTTGTCATGATGTATGACTTGACCTTACCAAGACATAACACAGAACATAAGTCTGTGTTCTTGTATTTAAATTTAACAGAGGAGCAATGTGCTGAACAATGCCTGAATCTGATATTCATAGTTCTAAGCCATGTGCCATTTAAAAGTTCCAGAGAAACTCATTATCATAAGTTGCCCATTTGTTTTTCTAGCTTAACTTTTTTTTTTTTTTCTTTGTAATGAATATTTCTGAATGTACCAAAAATAAGGTGCCTCAGTTGGACTGTCTGCATTACAGGCTGTGGTGAAATCTGTTTTCTATATCTGCTACTGGTGAGTAGTGGTTTTTTTTTGGTTTTTTGGTTTTTGGTTTTTTTTTCCCCCACAGCTTGTGCCCATATTTTCAAGGATTGCACTATCTCACACCTAAACTGTGTATTATTATAGCAACACATACCCCATACCAAACTCCAGTTCCAGTATTCTAGCAACTCAAGTGACCAAGGTTAAAGCAGCACACATTTAGCATTCAGCAAAGTCAGCACAATTTTCACCACTGGTCTGCTACTGCAATGATAATACTTGTTTTCTTGGTCACCATGATGCAACCATAGACACAGGGTGAACTTCTTTGCACTAAATGAAGAACCATGCAGAAGTGATAGCTAACTACCAATAGGGTTCATTTCTGCTTTAGCACTGGACTGCTACATAGTTCAGATGGCTGAGGCTAGAAATCCCCACACTGCAGATCATTGTGCAATTGTGATATCTACCTTAAGGTATAAAGAGTACCAGATATCCTCTAACAGATGCTGAAATAAATGCCCACCCTGGATCAAATAACTAACTTCTAATTGTGTGACAAAACCACTAATTTCCTTTAGTGAAAGAGTGAGAGCTACAGTTTCTGCAGGTAGCCCTGGAAAGTAATTATATCATTCATTACATCCTAAAGCTTATATTTGGATTCTAGAACAAAAAAAAACAAACAAAAAAACCCCAAACAAACAAACAAAAACCCCACACAGATTATTGGGACTCAATATATCCACTGTGAATTAACGCTCCTTAAATTTAACCAGTTATACAAATGTGTATAAGTTACTATATATATATATATTAAACAATAGATTTTTTTTTTAATTAAAAGAGACAAGAAACTTGTTCATTGGAGAAAATTATCAATTATATTCTCCAGTATGGAAAATTCCAGAAAGCAATTTAAATCTCTTTCTGCACATGGGTTTCCATGGTATACCTAATTCAAGAGTCTTCAGATTTTGCACACATAGTAGAACCATCATCATGCATAGCAGTATCCAAAAGCTTTTTTTCAAAACTTTATTCAAACCTTTAACATAGCAGAATTTATAAATGAATATGACAATGATTATTGGTTTGGAACACTTGCTTTCTTATCTGTCCCTAACATAGTATAAATTATACACTGTGAAATGCTTGTTAAATCACCTTCAAGGTATAATGATAAAATGAGATTTATCAACATGACAGTAAACTAATTTCAAATTGATTTATGGGAGTTCAGTACATTATGAAAGGTTTGTACTATATAACCACTTTATCAAGGCAAGCAATGAAGCTTATTTTCTAACATTTATACCAGATCTGTTTATTTTTGCTGTCTTTTTTTTACAGAAACTGTTCTTGTGATCAAAGGTGAATATTTACCTTGTATAGATTTCATACTTTATTCACAGAATATCATTCTGACCTAGTTACCAGAGAAAATGTAGCTTTACTGGAAGCCTTAGATCACCCTTCATTTTACTCATTTCATAGAACTGGCCACAATGGAGCCACTGTAGCCACAAAGAGAAAATATAATCCAGAATTGAGTTAAATATAGATATTAAAAAAAAAAAAAAAAAAAAAAAGGACTATTTCCAGAAGGTTATTCTTGACAGTGTCTCTATCCATCATAAACTCCTTCACTTCCTCTGCCTTCTTGGCACAGCTGTTTACAGTGGTACTGAGTTAGCTACTGACTGAAAAATAACTTCAGTGTTAAAGCTTTCCACCTCCTTTTCTATACCTAATCCATCACCCCAGCTATGGACATATTTTTCTTTCTAAAAAATATTCAAAAGAGACAAGCAGAATTAAATTACCATTGTTCCAGAAATTTAAATAGGAATATTACAAAATCTTTGTGGATTGGCCTCTAGAATTCTAGGAAGTAGTCTGCAGACTTGAGTGGGGATATTGATATGTGATGTAGTAAAAATAGTGAAGGTGTAGATCTTTAATGGGCTTTAACACCTGATGCTGTTAATTAATTGAACATTCTCCTACTTCAAAAGTATTTATGTGCATTAATAATATTTTGTGCATTAATAATATTTTATATGCAAAATATAAATAATATTTATATTTTGTATATAAAAATCTTCTGCTAAATTTGCCATCAGCATTCATTATGGACCCAGAGTAGTGACCAAGTAAAACATCAAGTAAATTTAAGTTGGGGTACCCTAAAGAAGGAAGTATTTACTGGCTGGTACTTTTACACTGGTTCTTTTTTATTTTTTCCTTCTTTTTTTTTAAATTTTTTTTTTTTTATTTGAACATGCAACAGACTAGGTACTTAATTAATTTCCAACTCACTGCTAACAACTGCTTGTATACATGAAGTACTAATTAAACTGAAAACAAATTACCAGTCTATCTCATTGAAATGGTTGTGACACAACTCAAGCTTATCCATAGAATACTGACACTTAATATATAAGAGATAATTTTCATTTAGAGCTAATATTTGTCCCAATTAATTTCCCTTTCATTAGTTATGTATGGCATTATCCACCCACTTTTCGTCTTTGCCTGTTAAATTGATATATCATTTTCTTATATCCCTTATGTGCTGAAAAAGACTAATCTAGAATACCCATTTGTGTATGTTTGAGCTATTATATGCACAGTATATCTTGACTAAAAAAATACCTTTTGACTTCTTTGAATACTATGATTGGGATTTCTTATTTGTATGGAAACTTTGATTCATCTCAGGTCTTTATCATTTATTATGAGAGAGGAATGGATTTAATTTTCACTGTCATACTCTGGCAGTACAACTTCAAGAATCTAAAGACATTTAGATTATGAAGTCAAGAATGCCTACTTTGGACTCCATTGGCTAGGGTCTATTATTGCAGGCTAGATGTCAAATTGAGTTATAAAAACAGAATTTCAATGTCCAGCTGTAGAACTGGAGCCTTCCCTTTTTGATAAACCTGTGTCTCTCCAAAGGCTTGAGTACCTGAGGTAATGAATGTTTTGAAGAGTTCACAGTCTGTTTCCTACTTTAAAAACATTTTGAATGCACGTTACTGAATTCCACAAGCCATGTTAAACACCCCGTTTCATTAATTGTTAAAGGCTGTGTAAGCACTGTGAGATGTCATCTTCCTGAGGGCACTGACAGTTCTAAATATTCTAATATTCTTGACCAGACCCCAAAACTCCCCCTACCCTGCCTAAGGCCCAGAACTCCACATCAATCCCCAAGTACCACTAGTTCCTGCCCAGAAATGCCACACTTCCCCACAGCCCTGCTCTTCCCTATATTTATTTTAGCTGTGTATAATTTTTTCCCCTAATATAAGGTGTGATAATATTCAATATTTTCATGTCTAACTCATTCATGGACCCTTACTAGAACATCTCTCTCCTCCAGCAGGTCTCAGAAGACAAATGTATGTATTTGTATGGAAACATACAAATTTCTTTATTTGAAGAAGAAATATCCTTCCTGGCTGAGGAAAAAACATGAAAAAATATGATTATGATGATGACAGGCTATGTCAAATATTTTAGCGCACAGAGCTTCAAAACTATATAGAACTTGGTTTTATAATTTTTTTTCCAGAAAGAAAAATAATTGATCTCTGGTACACCTTTCTTTTAAAGATGTTTATTAAAAGAATATCTTTCACTAAAGTAAAATTTGCTTCAAGCTAAAGTTGTATTAAAGATTTAACATTCATCTGGTTTTTTACTTGGACATTATCATAAAATCTGCTGCTTCATAAGCAAAAAATGTATCACTTACTGTGTTATATCAAATTCAAAGGAACTAAGGAACTAAAGAATTTGTTATTAAAATGCACAAAAAGTATTGCTCACTCAATGTATTGTATTGTAACTATATAGTAAGGATGAAAATATAAAATGAAGACATATATATCTTCACAACCAACTTATGTACGCTAACTGCAAGAATAAGAGATGTTTTCTCATAATGCAGTTGAATTTAATTTGGTGATATATTCTAGAGCCCAAGCTTTAGATAAAAGTAATATATAATATTATGACAGAAATTAGCATAAGAATACATTATTGACAAAATGTTGCAAAAATACTGATATAAATTCAACATTTTCATAAACAAATATTATCATTCTCCTTCTTTATTTTCACACATCAAGGAGAGGAAAAGTGTCCTGATGCCATTTAAAAGATAGTTAGTAAATTAAAATTATTCCTCTGTTTATAGATCTCACTAAGAAGTTGCACAATATGAATTCTGCATAATATTTAATACTTTATATATATGCAGTATATAATTAATATAATTTAAATTTAAACATCTCTCTCATTTAGGGAACACAATATAAAAATTATACTATTCTTTTATCCTTCAGAACTGATTTCAAATAAGTCTATAATAAAAGTGATATAAATGGACGTAAAGACTGCTATCTATGCATATCATAGATGACACAAGAGTACAGGAACAAATTAAGAAATCAGTGGAGGAAAGACCAGCCTTTGAAACTCCCTAAAAGTACTAGTGTAAGTCTGATTGAAAATAAAGAAAGAGGCAATGTTTTAAAAGAACCTTCTGACAGAAACATGAATAGGGTAGAAAAGTAGTTAAAAAATTAATATAGGAAATAAAATATTTCTGTTTCAAATAAATGCAGTAGTTATAAATATGGTATCATATGTTCATACATTTACAGCCAATAAAATAAAACACAGTGAATTCTATTTTGTGTAAAAGCTACAAGTGAAGATGGAATAAACCTGTTTTCTTTTTCTTTTTTTTTTTTTGACAGTCTTCTAAATTAATGCCTTTTCAAATATTTAGTATTACCTTTCTTTATTGCCTTAATTAGTAGTTATTATAAACCTATAACTATTAGTAGTTATTATAAACTATTTATGTTAGTGCAACATATTATAATGCACAAAATTATTATAAATCACATACACAAAAGTGGTGGGTTTTGAAATGTAATTTAAAATGGAAAGTCTATTTGTGGTTTCATATCTATTTATTTATGAAATAAATGTATTGTACAAACATTTACAAAGCTTAATGCAGAACATTCTACTTAGTATTTTTCTTTCTTCAAGTAACATGGTTTGTTTTTTCCTTCAATAAAGTATCTTGCTCAAATATCATTCAATAAATAAAGTATATTACTACCTAAACTGTGTTCCTCCAGGTGAGGAATGAAATACAGAACACAACATGAGGAAATATATCTATTACTAGGAAACACAACTAACAGTAAAACTAGTCAGCAACTTGAAGTACTGGTAAAAGTAGTTTATCCCATTAGAGTATTCCCTTATGAAGGGTAATTTGGCAATAAAGGTTAGAGAAGTTATTTCACAAAATTATTCTGTATAAAATACAGAATTTTCTGAATAGGCATACAGGATTTTTGCATTGTTTGAATATTCTCTGGAATATGGGAAAGGAATATTAGGTTATATGAGAATTTCACTTTGTCTGGATTGAGAGCCAGTCTATATCCTTGCATTGAAAAGAAAATGACAGACCCTTGAGGTATGGCACATGGGTTTTGTTTGAATAAAGTTCTTATATGCATGATTATTGCAGATATTGCATAAATTATTAATTAATATTAATATTAATTAATTTCTTGCATAAATTATTTATGTTCCTATCATATCGGTGGAATCACACTACAGAATTTATTCTCTTGTTCCAAGAATTTGCAATTTATAGCCCTTCTCTAAATGAGTAAATTTTCCATGCCTGGCCCTGAGGAGTCCTCTATTAGATGTCACAGTAAACATTTAAAATTATTTATTTTCTTTTCAATAATGTTACATTTATAACACTTTCTTTACTTGCACTCAAGAAATACACTTAGTCCTTGTTTTGACCAGCACAGGGTTAATTATTGTCATGGCCATTCCCAGGGGCAGGGAGAAGGAAAACTTTTCCAGGTTTAGTACCACGACAAGGGTAAGGTATTGGTGAACATTTGCATATGAATCACGCACCTTTCTTATACATATTTGTTATTCATATTGCAGCTGTTCTTGATAATTTTCTTATCTCATTGCTGATTCCTGAAAATTGTTCTTTCCTCAACCTGTGAACTTTACCTTTTATGCCTTCAATTCCCCTTTCCATCCCTTTACAGAGGAAGGGGAAGAGGGAGACAGGGAGGGAGTAAACAGCACATGTTGTGGGGTGATTTCTGTGAGAATATTAAATAGAAGAATACCATTCCTAACCATGAGAATCCCAAAAAGAACAATGGTACCTATTATATGCAGCATTGGTGTCTTTTATAGCCTCTCAATTACATATATTAGACATAGAACAAGGAGGAAAAATTGACAAAAGTAGCAAAAAGAGTTACTTCTGATTACTCGTGATGATTATTCAATTAATGAGGACAAGAAAAAAAGAGGAACACAGGAAACTAACTTTGAGGATGTGAGTTCTCTGAAATAAAACCAAAGTCCACTCTGTGGAGGTTTTGTTCAGCTCATTTGGTCTGTTTTCCTGCTCTTGTCTGATGATCTCCAAAGTTTCTTGCTTTCTGCATAAAGATTCTTCAATGGAATTGTCATTTCAGTTGATGAATTCATGACACATGAAGCAAAAATGTGCTCCCTGGTTACCTGAGATGACTCCTGCTAAGGCACCAATGTCCTTTTTGAAGGGTCAAGAGCTGTGCCAGTAAATAAAGAATGTCTTTACAGAAAGAAAACAGGGAAAGTAGGTTTCTGAGCCAGAGGATCTTCAAACAATATCCAAAAAAGGAAGAGAAAGAAAGGAAGAGTCCTTTTTTGTGTTTTCAGTTAGCTTTTTCTTTATTATATCTTGATCACTCAGTGTGTATATACCTGTCTCCTTCTTGTAAATGATATTGGATTTCTAACAGAAATTTTTGATTATAACATAAACCACTGATGTAGTGCTATACAGATGGCACCTTATATTTTCTACATTTGTGTATATTCAATTTCTGTTTCGATAACAAGGAAAGACAGAGTTATTAAAGCTGTAAAAAAGCTGCAGGAAAAAAAAATAGCAAAAAAAGGTGTTGCTTTTTGAGTCAGTGCAAGAATAAGGATTAAGATGAAATAGATGTAGAAAGCATCTTAAATTTTGTTTTCCCAGAATGGATCTTCTGCAGAACATAATTGTCACCAATTACCTTCCATTCTGCATGGTGGGTGTCTCCTTTTCTCCTCTAACAGTGAGCTCTCTGAAAAAAGACAGTCTATGGTGTGTAACCTTGACAAGAGCAGAGTCTAACTAGTGAGAGCAAGGCAGAGGATTGAAAAGTGCTTGGTTTTCAGAGAATAATGAGCAGCTCTAGGTGAGCAATAGTTGGTTAGTTTTTTTTTTTCCAGCCATTTTTATACATTTTTTTTTCATTTAGTAATTCATGCATAATAGCAGAGTTTAAAAAGTCTAGATCTAGACTAGATCTTTTATAAATGTCACTAATATGCTAATAAAACCATCTTTATTTGAAAGAAAACATGTTTCTAGTTTTTAGGCAATATTGTATACAATTTCTTTGAACGTGATTATTTTTTCTTCCACAAACTCTAACTGAAATTAACCCAAACCTTTTCATTATTGCATTCACTGATCTATACACATATTGGATGTAGTCCAATTCAAACATATTTGAAGGATTAAAATAAAAATTGGTTTGGGGATTTAAACATCTGTGAATTATGACAAAGCTTGAAGAGATTCTCTGATCATGTTGGAAGCAAATACCTAAGTGCTGAGCATGCTTTGAGGTTCCAAATGAGCCTCCACTGGCTTACTGATTTTAAGGATTAAGTAAAATTTGGTGTACAGAAGTGCTGTATAAAATACCCTGAAAGACCAAGATTAAGAATTGTGATGTCTAACATGACACTAGAGTGTGCCCGTATCTCTAAGCAAGCAATTTTCACTCTTTTTGTTATAATCAAAGCTAAAAAAAAAGGGCACTGTTGGAATCTTTTAGAAGTACCTGACTAGTCTGAGATTGGTACTTTAAGATCAGACCACCTGAATCCCAGATATGTCTGCTTCTTTCCACTAGCATTTAAAATACTGCATAATCATCAGGCTTAAAAGATGCCTAATCTAAGTGGACTGCCAGCTTTTATACTTCTAAAGTGACACAGTTTTCTACTCTTTTTACTAACGAGAAAATATGAACTGTTAACCTGTAAATTCTGAATATGCATATAGGAGAATTGATGAAATAAACTTTTGCTCTTGAAAACAAGTTTACCAGTAAAGTTGTGGACCATTTGGCCCTAGAGATTTTTAGAACACAACCATACAAAATCTTCAGCAGCTTGAGCTGAGCTTTGACATTTACACTGATTTGAGCAGGAGGTCAGATTAGGTGACCTTCAAAGATCACTCCAACTGAAGACTTTGTATGGTTCTTAGAATAATAATGTCAGCTCCAGTAAAAAGAACCCATGGGTGTTTGATTAATGCAGAGGAAAAAGGCTGAAATAGAATATATGAGTTCTACTGCTTAAATATTTTTATAAAGCAGAATATGTATGTATATTTCCATATCCTTAATGTATGAAACATTCTACTCTTAATAAAAGGACAAACTGATAAACCCATGATTTTAAGTACAGAATGTGGCATAGAATGAGATTAGAGACATGCTAATTGAGTCAATTGTGTTTAAAGGTTTTCTACAATGTGTTGAATGTAATTTGAAAAGGAAACTTTTGCCCTTTGTTCTTTTCTGTGAGCCCTTATGAAAAGAAGAAAGGATTTTCATACAGGTTTTAATTCTTTCAGTGGGGGAAGAAGGGGAAGGATTTGGTTGAAGATTGTAGCATTGGTGAAATTTCTATATTTGACAATGTAGCATTAAAATTTCTAGATATTTTTTTATTCAAGTGTTTTATTCCCAATCTCTAAAAGAACATTTGCCAATTAATAGTTAATGTTCTTTCATATTTCTGAAACATTGGGAATGTGCAAATGTAAGAATCATAATAAAAAATTCTAATTATTTGGAAAGAGACAAGGCAGAAGTATATTACACATTTTTTGCTTCTGTCTTCAACATGGATGACAGACCAAAATATTCACAGTGGTCTGAGCTGGAGGACAATGACTGCAAAAATTATAAACTCTCAACTGCCCCTGAAATTGTGGGGGATCTGCTGCTCCCATTGGATCCCTGGAAATCTCTGGGACCTGATGGGATGCATCTGAGAACCCTCAAAGAGCTGGCTGATGTAATCACAAAATCTATTGTGATGGTTTTTGAGGCATCTTGGGAATCTGGAGATGTCCCAGGTGAATGGAAGTTGGCAAACATCCCGATTTTCAAGCAGGGCAAGAAAGAAGACACTGGAAACAACTACTTTTAATCTCACTTCAGTGCCTGGTAGAATCAGGGAAAAAGTTATTCTGAGAGGCATTGGAAAACACATGAAAAACAACGCAGACATTGGTCACAGCCAGTATGCATTCAGGACAGGTCAATCCTGCTTATCAACCCTGATTTTCCTTTTATGACCTATCACCTAGTTAATCAAGAAAAGCCAGTTGATGTAATATTTTTGGATTCCAGTAAAGTTTTTGATATTGCTTCTCACAGGAACCTTCTGGAAAAGCTGTCCAGCACACAGCTGGATACACACATCATGTGATGGAGAGCAGCTGGCTCATAGGTCAGGCACAAAGGGCTACAGGGAAGGGTGACATCCCTTCTCAGTCTGGTGACCTGTCACCAGTGGGGCTCTGCAGGGCTACATCCTTGGCCCTGCACTCTTCAACAGCTTCATAAATAATCTTGATGCAGGACTGGAAGGGATGCTAAGCAAGTTCACAGACAATATAAAACTGGAAGTACACTGCTGACACCCTCAAAGGCAGAAAGACCCTGCAGAAAGACTTTGAAAAATTAGAGATCTGGGCAATCACCCATTGTATGAAGTTCTACAAGGTGTCAGATTCTGCACATGGGATGGAGGCAATCCTGGATGTACAAACAGACCGGGGAAGGAGAGGCTGGAAAGAAGTGCCATGGAATGGAATGGAACCTGGGGGTCCTGGCCCCATGGCAAGTTGAACATGAGTCAGCAGTGCCCTGGCAGCCAAGAGGTTCAATCCTGTCCTGAGGAGCATCAGGCCCAGCATGGCCAGCTGGGCAAGGGAAGGGATTGTTCTGCTCTGCTCTGAGCTGGGACAGCCTCACCTCAAGTGCTGGGCACATTTTTGGGTGCCACAATAAAAGGAAGATGTTATGCTATTAGAGTGTACAAAGGAGGGCAAGAAGGATGGTGAACAGCCTTGAGGGGAAGCCATATGGGATGAGGGCACTTGCTCTGTTCATTCTGGAGAAGGGGAGACTGACGGGAGACCTCACTGCAGTTACAGCTTCCTCAGGAGGAGGAGCAGGCACTGATCTCTTCTCTCTGGTGACCAGTGACAGGACTCAAGAGAATGGCCTGAAGCTGTGCCAGGGGAGATTTAGGCTAGATATTAAACAAAGGTTCTTCCCCCAGAGGGTGTTTGGGCACTGGAACATCCCTCCAGGGAAGTGGTCACAGCACCAAGCCTGAGTTCAAGGAAGATTTGGACAATACTCTAGGTACATGATGTGGGGGATGGTGCTGTGCAGAGCCAGGAGCTGAACATGATGATCTTTGAGGATCTCTTCCAGCATATTTTGAGCTTCTGTGAAAAAGATTGCAGATCTTAAATCTGTTAATTTTCACTTATATTTCCAAAATATTGACATTTTGCCTCTCATTTCTTATCAGAAAGTTATATTTTTTTGGACTGGATGATGTTATTAAATATTATAATCGAGTTTAAGACAACAGCAAACAATGATGGAAAGCTACATCCTGATTAAATATTATAATGTATTTAGAGATAGATATTCCTATCTCTTCAATCACTTCTTGTTATGAAATATTCAAAACTGGAAATCTAGGACTTGATTTAGCCTTTCTAAATATAGCTATTTAGTATCATTCAGGGAAAGTGGCAGAGAGAAGGTGAAAAATGTGGGATTTTAGTGAGTAAATTTGCCACTGGTAATCCTGCTAAAGTGCTAGAAAGCTTCAATGAAGCAGAAAGCAACATTAATTGTGGAATGACTCTGAATATTGGCTGAAGATGAGTTTGACTAAAAACTTAAATATATTTGTGTCCAAATATTTTTTTTCTATCTCATTTCTGAAAGAGAATGGTGGAGCAGGACAGAGGGTGATGGAGAAGAGGATCAATATACATAAATATTGCCCCTTTGATAATGAAAATCTATGTCTGAATTCAATAAGCAGGACTTGGGCACTTTTAATGAGTAACATATTGGAAACAAATTCAACACAAGAGAATTTCTAAGTAGACAATCATATTCAATAAGATAATGCTGCTCTGGCTCTTAATGAGCATACACTTGTGATTACCAAATAATATTAGGAATTCTTGCCATATGGGAAGATATCTCCAGTGTTTACAATGACTTCACCCAGCTGTCACTGCAAAGTGGCCAGCATTACTCTGGCTCTAGAATTACTCTGTTTTCAATCTGTTGGAGAACATCAAAGGCAAGATACCATCAGCATGGCTTATTGTTTTTCAATATTCCGTCCCACACAGATAAGAAACTTTGCACAGTCACTTTTAAAGGCTTATATTGCTGCACCTTAAATTGTCCATTTCTATAAATAATAATTTCAAAAGGGAAAGAGAATACCAAAGACTCGCTATTGACTATATATTGCATAACACTGCATATACACAAAGATGATCTGTCTAATACCTCAGTGGCAGCACATTTTGTTCTTATGTAGCACTTTTCATGCATAGGTCCAACCAAGAAGGGAGCTCTTTTGTCATGGGAAAATTAATGAAATGCATTTAATCAGGGGTATTTTGCTGCCACAATAAGGGGTATAGATTTTCAGTATGTGAAAATATCCTCCTCTATGCTTTTAATCCCTAGATTCAGAGACACTTAAAGCTCGTGTGTCTTCATTGGTCAAGTTTAGTTTTGTGGTAAGATCGCAATGATTCCACATTAGGGTAAGAGAAGTCACAGGCAGGGAGTTAATGTGGAGTGGCAGTGCTGCGATAGCCAGGGAACAGTGAGTAGGAGTGCTCTGGAGGCAAATGCAGATACATTTAGAGAGGAGCTAGTGACAGTTTTGCAGGTGTTAAGATTAGGGATAGCGCACCTTAAGTAGTGTCAGGTGACTGAAAAATTAGGATGAGTCGATGTAGCTTCATGGCCCATGGGAGCTCTTAGTTAGCAGGGTGAGTTTCTTTCTCAGTCTTTCTCTCTTTTTAAATGTTGTGTCTTATTTGACAATCTGTTGTCAGTGTGGCTTGCTACCGTGACCTCCTTCTTACTTTGCCTGCTGCTGTGAGGTGCTTTGAGCCTTGCTCTGGAAACCATATTTTTAATAATAGAAGGTATTGTTGAAATGGAGAAATCATCTAAAGTCAGAAGAAACAGTGCTTTGAAAAGAGAATTTATAAGAAAAAAATCAGGAAATCTGGAAAATACAGGGACTATGGAAATGCTGAACAGATTTGGACATGCTGATTAAATTTTCCTTGTTATATCATTAGATCCAAATAAGAGACAGTAACACACTGGCAGCATATTCTCAAGGAGCTATCTGTTACTGGAAACACTGTGCTTGCTATGTGAAGATCTGCAGAGGGAAAGGGAGCCCTGGCCTGAGATTTGACTATTTGAATTGCCAAGAGTATCTGGGCAGAACATGCAAAATTACTAGACATAACAAATAATAGAGCAAGTACATAAAATTATAGGTAGTGCTAAAAAGAATGAGTAGATTTCACAGATGGCTAAAGGAAATAATGTGAAAGATAGCCAAGCTTCACAGATATTTGGAGAAGAGGTTTAAAGCTCTTTTGGAGAACCATTTCTTGCAGAGACAGTGATGCCTAAGTTACCATATCAACAAAACAATGCCTGAAGAAAACGTTGCATGTCAGTATGCAGTCATAACAAACTCTTTCTTCACAAGCAGGGTAAAAAATTGCCTTGTGAAAAATATATGAAACTTCTGTTGGTTCTTTCATTGTAGATGGATAGACAACTAAAAATTTAAAGACTGTTAGAATGAAGTTCAAGAAACTACATATATAAAAGATTTTCTGACTGCTATCTTCCTCCCCAGGCAGAAATGATGAAAAATGAGAGTTTGTTAATCTGGTTTCCTCCCTCCCTCCGTCCCTTTTTCCCTCTCTCTTTTTCTCTCTCTCTCTCTTCCCTTTCGTATTGTTTTCTTAATTTTTTCCAAGTTGAAGGCAAGGGTCCTTTTATTCCAGGGTGTGTTTATTTTTCTTTAAAAGTACAAATAACTTATCAGTTAAGTTTTCATTTATAATTATTATATATAATTTATTTCACAGACCTGAAAATGATTAAAACCTCCTCATACAACACAAACTACATAAACTAAGATGTTTCTAACATAACAGGATTTAAACATAATAGTATAATAATAAATTAATAGAATCCCTAAAATTCAGCAAGTATTCTAACATGCGAATCCTGAAAAACATTTTTCTAAAGAAGAATGAGAGGAAAACAATTGTAGTATTATAAACTTTTCCTTATTTTCAAATAAAACTATATTTTTAAATTAATTATATGAAATAAATTATAAATAATTATAGCTTTAAGACTAGTTCATTTAAAATTATAAATAATTATAGCTTTAAGAGTAGTTTATTTTTTAAAAAAAATATTATTTTGGTTGAAAAAATGTTGATGGAGTTTTATTCAGAGAAAAGAGGAATTTAAAATCCCTGCTTGAAATATATGAGAAGGGTAATATTTTTCTTCCATATTCTTTCTCCCTGCCTTCCAAAAGAAGCAAATGAGATAAGGAAAGAGAAAATAAAAGAGAAAAAAACAAATACTGTCCTTTCTACAGATGCATGAAAATAATGGAGA
>VWZN01004079.1:10598-22119 GCA_013396955.1 Regulus satrapa | reverse complement strand
GCCAAGTCCTAGCTTTACCTGGTTGAGAGGTATGCCAATAACGAAGGTGTTTTCTGCACCGAAATTGTACTCAGGTCATTTTGATATGCCAAAATTGGATCTATAATAGCTGGGACCCCTTTTGGATTGAACTTGGAAAATCTTACCCGGGAATGGTTCTCCAAGCCCTCCTTCTAAAATGAGGCTTGCCGGTTACTGCAGACTCTGGGTGTTGGTACAGTATTTAGGGATTGATAATGCATTGTTTTAAATCACCATTTTTATTTTTCATGTACTACTAATTGCGTGTATTAACTGATTTATTTTTGCTCGGTGTGAGTTTATTATTTTGCCACATGTTTTTTTGCTTTTTATGTTGCCTTCATATTCAGTAAAAAGAGACACATATTGTTAAATAACAGAAGAAGGGGGAGTATGGCCCACATGTTTACTCCAATATTTACATTTAATAATATTTAATGTTTTATTTAATATAAGAACGTTTACACTAATATTTACACTAAAAGCAAAATTTTGAAAGCAAATCAAATCAAATTTAATCACTGTCTGAGCGATACTGTTTTGAAGATTTACATGTTCAGAGGCAATTTCTAAAAGTTTCTACGTAAAAAACTTTAACTGAATGTACAATGATGAGACCTAGCTGATTTACTAGGGAGAAAGTATGCATGCTTTATCATCAGCAGGTCAGAAGCAGTTACCTACACATCTGAACAAGTGTGATGACTAAGAGACTTATGGACTTGATGGACAGATAAGAAATTTAGTTAAAATACACTTATATGCATTGGACATTATATTATGTATTGTTATAATTATTCCTTGTCTTTTACAGTGTGTGAAAAAATCAATAAGCAAGTCACTTAAGAGCATATTTTTAGTTAAACGGGGGAGATATGGGAAATAAGACAGAGTACTGTGGATTTAATTAGCATAAGCAGTTTGATAACCAAGATGCCTTGGCTAGAACAAACAGAGCTTTGAAGATTGCAAGAAGATTGGATCAAGACTGGTGACAGGGAAGAAGATTGAATCAAGTAGAAGAAATAATGCAAAATGTAGAAATTTGTTTGTATGATGTTTAAACCAATCAATGTAGTAAAATATTACTAGCCTTCCTAGAATGGTATATAAGCATATGCAGCTCACAGTAAAATAATATTCTGATCACCAATCAGTAGTCCCCATTTCTTACAATCATCGATGGACCACCTCTTTAGGAAGCCTGTTCCACTGTTTGACTACCTTCTCAGTAAAGAAATGCTTCCTAATATCAAGTCTGAACCTCCCCTGCTTCAGCTACTTAGTTTAAGTAGCCTTCTCAGACCTTCTGAGCTCATGAGAAGTTTGTTACATGTTAAAATTATTTAAATTACTTTGTCTTTAAACAAATGAATCACCCTTCTTTAGGTGATTAAACCTTTATTTTTGAGCTACTTGATTCTTGGGAAGACAAGTCTCTTGGAAAAGGAAATATTGTGTTTCTCTTTAGTGTAAATGACCTTTAGATGTTAGTGGTATAGTTTTTAAACCAAATTCCATAAGAAATTGGTAGTTGTGCTGTGATATCTGCTTTATGAATGGTATGTGTTCCCAATGTTCTACATTTCCTTGCTACAATTATTCTAATGTTACTTTTTCCTTTTGTGTAAACTAGAAAAACCTGTATATTGAGACTCAGAAATGAGGCACTTACAAAAAAGTGATCCTAAAGAATGATTTTGTATTTGATAATTTTGTAGGTACAAGCCTGTGCAGAAAGTGGATGGAGTTCCAGATGGTTTCACAGGAAGTGGTCAACAGACAGGCACATCTGCTGAACAAACTATAATTGCTCAAAGTCAACATCATCAACAGTTTTTAGGTATGAAAAGATGCTATACTCTTATCTCACTGATAATAGAACAAAAAGATACTCATAGGAGCTATACGTTCTGTATTGCACAACTTATGCAGTATTTAATATTCATCATACAGATATAAAACAAAGAAATGTGCAAAATCTATTTGCACGGTAGATTTAAAATATATTGCAATGCAAGTGCTGTGAAGACTCTGAGGTAAACTGTTCTGGAGTCAAGGATCATTCCGAGGGACTGTGGAGAGAGTTTCTGAAATGGCAAGACCTCAAAATTAGCACCCCACCTTCCCCTTCCAGCAGGAAGTGCTGAAGCTCTGACCCAGAGGCAGCTCTGACTCAGCATGGGTGAGGTCAGGAGGGATGAGGTCTACTCCCCACCTTGTAACACCCTGGACACTTAATGTACGGGGCTAAACTGAGGTTCCTTTGCTCTGGATAGATGCAAGGGAGAAATACCGACCAAATATTCTCAAGAGGTAAAAATCTCACAAAGGTTTACTGAAAAAAAAAATAGAAAATGAAGGAACTTTGGCAAAAGATTTAGTACAACATAAAACACTTATCACAGCATTGACTTAGCCCATTCAATTTAGCAACCTTTAAACCCATTTGATGTAATGTTCCATGAAAAGAAAGCTTGAAGAAGAAAGGGAGAAAGACAAAAGATATAGCAAAAGAGTCATATAGCTACCAACTCCTGGGTTCCAGCGATGTAACAGATAGAAAACTCCAAGATGAAGGTAGAGTTAAAGAACAACATGCTTGCCTTGTGGCCAGGCTTCTTAAACCCTTGGCCCTTCATGGGCCTTCCTCCCAGGTGGGACTTCCAGTTGCTCGACCACTCAGGGGCTAGGTTAGGCAACACTGGGGGCTGCCTCCAGTGTGCTATGATTGACAGAGACCAGGGCAGGGGGTATGGGGGTCAGGGCACCACCTTACCAGAGCAAGGCTAGACCTGCCCCCTACTACACACATTCCAAGCATCCCAAAATGTCTCCAGGCATTGATCTTTCTGGTCTCTGACACACCCCTACAAAAGCAGCTCCTAGGGCACAGCATAGGTAAACAGGGCAGGGTGTGGCAGTTCAGGAAGGTAGAATGCAGTCATCCACCAGCTCAAGAGGAGAGCTCAGTTGGTGGTCATTACCTTCTTGGAAGGAGCTCAGCTATGTTATTCACTTGGTGGGGAGCTATGTCCTCTGGACTTGCCAGAAAGGATGTGGTGACACAGACAGAGCTGCCATAAAAACACACAGCCATCTAGGTCTTGGGCTACAGAGAATGCCAGAGCCTGACACTGGTACTGGATGGCAGTAGAGACAACAGCTGTGTGAGGTATGATGAAGTGGATGATCTGCTCAGCCCAGGGGCAGATCTAAGAGAGGAGGTAGAAAAGTTGAGAAGTATCAGGGACTCTCAATGGTTGAGCCACTCTCTACCGTTCCTGAGGCAAATGTACCAGCTGGCCACACCACAAGAAGAAAAGGGTCCCTTACAATCTCACTATCAGGCAGAAGGGGAGGACCTAAGAGATAGGAGGGAATAGAAACAGGTCAATACTCAAGGCAACAGGCAAATCCCCTCCTGGCCTACCTCACCTTCCCAGCTGCAATACAATAAGTATGAAGCTCTAGAACTTGAGGACCAGGCACAGAATCATCAACATTGGAAGACACCTCCAAGATCATCTAGTCCAACCATCAACCCAGCACCCCCATAATCACCCTTAAACCATATCCCTAAGTGTCACATCCAGATGCCTCTTGAATGCAAATACAACATGGGCACACTACAATATAGACAAAGGTCCATCCAGGTTGGAGGAGTTGCCTAGGAGGAGTAAGTCTACCCCCTGTATCACAACTGTCTCAGTCAAGAAAAAAAGAGCAATTGTCATTGGTGACTCCCTTTTGAGACGAACAGAGGCCTGATATGCTGACTGGATCCAACACACAGGGAAATCTGGTGCCTCCCTTGGGCCTGGGTAAGAGACATTACCAAGAAACTCTGTAGCCTGGAACAGCCCTCTGATTATTATCCAATTCTGGTGGTCAACAATGAAATAAAAAAAAAGTCTGAGGACAATAGACAGGAGCTCCAAGGCTTTGGGATGACTGGTTGAAGGATCTGGAGCACAAACAGTTTTCTCCTCTATTCTGCCAGTTGCAGGGAATGATGGAGGTAGAAACAGGAAAATCATGCAGATGAATACCTGGTGCTGAGCCAGGTGTCACCAGCAGAATTTGGGTTTTTTTGCTAATCCCTTGTTTTACATGACACTGAGCCAGCTGGCAACAGGTGGGGTACACCTGTCTCAAAGGGGGAAAAGATTCCTTATTAGTTAGCAGAGCTCACTGAGACAGCTTTAAACTAGATTTGAAGGGAATAAAATTAGGATCACTGAGATAAGCCTGGGGGTGGCACACCACTGACAGATGGTGTGCTAATGAGGTCCTTCACTCTGTAGTCTCAATAGAGGTAGGGGATGGAGATCCATGCAGGATTATTGATGTGCTAGAAACCACAGAAACAGCTGAGAATGGTCAATCAGAAATTAGAGCTTCTCCCCCTGAAAAGATAATGGATAAATAACACAAGTGTATTACATCAATGCACTCAGCATGGGCAATGAACAGGAGGAACTGGAAGGCATGGTGCAGCAGGAAAACTATGACATAGTTGCCATCACAGAGACATGATGGGAGAAGTCACACAACTGATGCAGGTCATCTTTCAGGTCCCTTCTAACCCAAACCATTCTATGATTCTATAACCTGATCTCCTTCTATGACAAGGTGACCTGTCTAGTGGATGAAGGAAAGGCTGTGGATATTGTCTACCTAAACCTCAGTAAAACCTTTGACACTGTCCCACAGCATTCCCAGAGGAACGGGCTGCTCGTGGCTTGAATGGGTACACTGTTTGCTGGGTAAAACACTGGCTGGATGGCCAGGCCCAAAGAGTGGTGATGAATGAAGTTAAATCCACTTGGTGATTGGTCACAAGTGGTGTTCCCCCAGGCTCAGTATTGGGGCCAGTCCTGTTTAATATCTTTATCAGTGATTTGGCTAAGGGGATTGAATGTGCCTCTGTAAGTGTGCAGATGACCCCAAATTGGGCAAAAGTATTGATCTGCTGGAGAGTTGANTAGGGGATGGAGATCCATGCAGGATTATTGATGTGCTAGAAACCACAGAAACAGCTGAGAATGGTCAATCAGAAATTAGAGCTTCTCCCCCTGAAAAGATAATGGATAAATAACACAAGTGTATTACATCAATGCACTCAGCATGGGCAATGAACAGGAGGAACTGGAAGGCATGGTGCAGCAGGAAAACTATGACATAGTTGCCATCACAGAGACATGATGGGAGAAGTCACACAACTGATGCAGGTCATCTGTCAGGTCCCTTNTGATGCAGGTCATCTTTCAGGTCCCTTCTAACCCAAACCATTCTATGATTCTATAACCTGATCTCCTTCTATGACAAGGTGACCTGTCTAGTGGATGAAGGAAAGGCTGTGGATATTGTCTACCTAAACCTCAGTAAAACCTTTGACACTGTCCCACAGCATTCCCAGAGGAACGGGCTGCTCGTGGCTTGAATGGGTACACTGTTTGCTGGGTAAAACACTGGCTGGATGGCCAGGCCCAAAGAGTGGTGATGAATGAAGTTAAATCCACTTGGTGATTGGTCACAAGTGGTGTTCCCCCAGGCTCAGTATTGGGGCCAGTCCTGTTTAATATCTTTATCAGTGATTTGGCTAAGGGGATTCAATGTGCCTCTGTAAGTGTGCAGATGACCCCAAATTGGGCAAAAGTATTGATCTGCTGGAGAGTTGAAAGGCTCTACAGAGAGATCTGGACAGGCTGGATCAATCTGCCAAAGCCAGTGGTGTGAGGTTCAACAAGGTAAAGTGTTGGGTCCCACATTTGGGTCACAAAAACCTCATGCAATGTTGNTCCCACAGCATTCCCAGAGGAACGGGCTGCTCGTGGCTTGAATGGGTACACTGTTTGCTGGGTAAAACACTGGCTGGATGGCCAGGCCCAAAGAGTGGTGATGAATGAAGTTAAATCCACTTGGTGATTGGTCACAAGTGGTGTTCCCCCAGGCTCAGTATTGGGGCCAGTCCTGTTTAATATCTTTATCAGTGATTTGGCTAAGGGGATTGAATGTGCCTCTGTAAGTGTGCAGATGACCCCAAATTGGGCAAAAGTATTGATCTGCTGGAGAGTTGAAAGGCTCTACAGAGAGATCTGGACAGGCTGGATCAATCTGCCAAAGCCAGTGGTGTGAGGTTCAACAAGGTAAAGTGTTGGGTCCCACATTTGGGTCACAAAAACCTCATGCAATGTTGCAGGCTGGGGGAAGAGTGTCTGGAAAACATCAGAAAAAGATCTGGGGGTGCCGGTCAGCAACTGGCTGAACTTTATATGGCAGTGTGTCTGGGTGGCCAAGAAGGCCAATGGCACCCTGGCTTTTACATTTGCTAATGTAAAAATGCTTATTAAATGTGTTGTTGCAGTAATTGCATACTTTGTTTTAAATTCTTATATTGGGATTTTGAAGCATCACATCTTTTGGCATAACCTTGCTGTTACCAAAATCATTGTGAGCGTTAGGCTATATTTAGCAGGTTTTTGAATTTTCCTTTCCACTGTACCTCTAGTTGACAGTGCATTTTTCCCCCCTACCAGTATATCTGTTGGAAACACTTATGAGAAATAGTAAAAGCATATGTTTGCTACAGTTGAAAGGATTTTAAATTTCAAGTAAATATATGCTGCCGAGTCTATTAAAATCTAACATGCATGTCAATGCAAAAACTCTTTGGTTGATCAAAATAAAACTCTTACATTATATTGATCTCTTATATAGTGACATGAATATTCTGAAAAGGAGTCTTATCTTTTTTATATACAGATAAATATGTGTATAATCATTTTTGTCTGCTACCTGTAAAGAATAATTTAACATTTCCTTTTGTTTTAAAAATAGCTAGCTGGTTTGTTCACAATTTTATTGCACCTTTAAAACATATGAAGTATGAAGGACATTCCTTTTTGGGCATTATGACCTCCTAGACTTAATTTCTTTACATCATCCTTAAATGTTTTCTAATCAAACTGTAATTGACATAATTTGCAATAGCTTTCTTCTGTTATGTTATCATGGAAACAGATGCATCTCGAGTACTTCCGGAGTTTGGAGAAGTTGAAATATCTTCTCTGCCAGATGGTACTACCCTTGAGGACATAAAATCACTGCAAAGTCTTTATCGAGAACACTGTGAGGTAAGAAAAGTGTCTTTTCACAGAAATCATTCTTCACAGAAATCATTCTTTGAAAATTCATGTCTTCTAGTGACAATCAGTACAACAGGGTGATTGACACAAAACAGATTACAGCCAGCCTACTTGTATCTTATGTGATCCTCAAATATTTTGCTTATTCAGAAAGGACATTGGCAAAAAGACCCCTGAAATTTCTCTCTTAACACGGAAAAAAATCCCCATGTAATAGAANTCAGATTATTATTTCTAATGTTTATGTTAAAACAATCTAATTTCTTCTCCAAGTTTTAAAGAAGCAGGTTGTTTAAGAACTTAAGGCTGCATTTTATACTGAATAACATGTTTTAAAATTATTGTTAAAGGTGCTTTAAAGCATGTAATGTTGTAACAAAATTAATGAAATAGGTTTCTTTTGTGTTTGCAATAGTGTTAAAAGTCCAGTTTAGGTGAATTCACCTGATCTATGTGCTTAGGCTTTTTTCTGGATGGTTGATCTTAGTCACTTGGCCTGATCTTAGTCTCTGGTTCCACTAGTCCACCTAAAAATGTTTTTGCTACAAAGTTATTAAAAAGTGTATTATATGTTTATTTATAAGCATAAATTTTAATATTTTTTTCTGCAAAATAACCAGGGGCATCTATACCCCTGGAGAGAATTGTGGGGGGAACCACTTAGAAGACTATCTGCACTGATTTTATATTTCTTTAGGCAATAGTGGATGTTATTGTCAATCTTCAGTTTAGCCTGATAGAAAAATTGTGGCAAACTTTCTGGCGCTATTCTCCCTCTGCTCCAGCTGACGATGCGGCTATTATTGAATTGAGGTCAGTAAATGTATCTTTGCTTACTGTTCACCATCATGATATAACAGCAGGAGTCAAATGAATGAAAGACTTAGTTTTACATATAGGCTAAGAACCTTTTCTGATGTCAATAGTTTTTCAGGTTAAATTTGTGTTGTCTGCTATTTGATATATCGGGTGTTGGTATATGTCAAACTGCAGCCTTGAAATGATTGTACACATCTGTTTTTTCCTTTGGATTACTAAATTCAAAGTATCTTTTCACAATATATTGTCTGGTCTGTTCAAATTGCAAGGACCATTTTAAAAATACCTCTGTATTTTTTATGGTCTGGAGCAGAACTTTGGAGGCTGTTTTTCCCCCCCAGTTTCATATGATGACATTAGAATTTCAATTGGATGTAACAGAGACAACTATAAAGTTTCCATTTAATAATCTATTTCAAAATCCATTGTACTTTTCTTATCTGTCTGTAAATGCATTTCCATTTGTTACATTTATTCACAACAGCAATCTGAGTGAAATAGAAAGTCGACTTCCAAAAGGAAAGCTAATTACTCTGTGCAAAAATGAGTCTGTTCTGAAATGGATGGGTAACTGTGACCATGTGATGTACCAGGCTTTGGTGGAGATACTCATTCCTGACGTCCTTAGACCTATTCCTAGTAAGTTAAACACAGATAACATTTCATTAAACTGTCTTTTGTTTTATGTGGTGAGAATTTTGTGCCTCGTGTGAAACTTTTGGGAAGGATTTCGAAGGATCTAAATGTAGTGTGTGTGTGTGTGTGTGTCTGTGTCTGTGTGATCTTTCCTTAACTCTGTTGAGTAGAAAGGTGTACTGGAGTTGACGTAAGCATTGCATTTAAAGAAAAGCAGAGTAGATGTTTCATTTTATTTAGGAAAGCCTACAGAATTTTTAAGAATATATTTTCTTATGAATTATGCCTTTTTAAACTGCAAATTCTAAGTTTGTATTAAAGATAAAAATGGCTTTCTTTATATACTAGCTCTAGTCTAACTGACAGCTGTGAATGCACTGTGGCCCTGAGCCTGAGTCCAATAATGTCAAGACAATCTTTCTGTTGACTTCAGTAGGCTTTAGTTTAAGATTTTTATATAAAAGTTCTAGTTGTTAAAATAAATAAAATGTATATGCTTTGCCATTTTAGTCTTGGATAATTAAGCATTAATGTATTATCAGTGGCTGCTAAAACCTTATCAGTTTTGATACCTATTAAACCAACATAACACTATCAAACATCTTAAGACTTGTTTATTGTTCCAACCTATTATAGTTTATTTTCTATTATCAGTATGAAGGACTCATAAATTGATTCTAATATCATGGCAAACTGACCATTATCAGGAATAGAGCATTCTTTTCAAAACTGATTTTATAGCATCCATCTTTGGTCACGCATGGTATTTTTTTATGGAGGCTTTTAGTAATAAATTATTTTAAAATTGTTTTCCAGGAAGGATAAATTTTTTTTTAAAACATTTATTGCATGTTTTGTATGTTGTGTTAAATCTTGAAAAGTAATTATAATTACACACACATATATATCATGTAATATAAAATATTAAAATAAATTATAAAAGAAATATTAGGAACCAACAGGGAGACACCTGTAAAATGCCACAAAGGAATTAGGTTGTGCTCCTCTAAAAAGACGACAAGGTTGATAGGTCCACTGAAGTGCCTCTACAGCAATGCATACAGGATAGATAACAGGCAGGAAAAGATGGAAGCCTCTGTGCACCTGGAAAGCGATGATTTAAATACCATCACTGAAACTTAGTGGGATAAACAGCACAACTTAAATGCTGCAATCAATGGCTATAAACAGTTCAGAAAGCACAGGCAAGGAAGAAGGGGTGGAGGGGTTACCCTCTATGTTAAAAAAAATGAATTTGCTGGAGAGAGCTGTTTTTGAAAACAAGTGCTGAATAAGTTGAGACCTTTTGGGTAAAAATAAGGGAAAAGCCAACAAAGGAAACCTTGTGGTTGGTGTTTGCTACAGGCTGCCCGATCAAGGGGAGCCTGTTGATGAAGTGTTCTTACTACAGGAAGCATCACACTCGCAGTCTCTGATCCTCCTGTGGGACCAACCTCACACTGGCATTCTCTCTTCCCACATCTTTCAAGACCTTGAATTTCAAGGTACGGACTGGGAGAAAGACGTCCCTCCCATCATGGGAGATCAGGTTTGCGACCACCTGAGGAACCTGAACATACACCGGTCCATGGGATGACAGGAGGAGCTGGAAGCCATTGTGCAGCAGGAAAACAATGATGTAGTTGCTGTCACAGAAACATGGTGGGATGACTCACATGACTGGAGTGCTGCAATGGATGGCTATAAACTCTTCAGAAGGGACAGACGAGGAGGGAGAGATGGTAGGGTAGCCCTGTATGTTAAGGACTGTCTCAATTGTCTGGAGCTTAATGATGCTGTCTATAAGGTTGAATGTTTAATCAAGAATCAGGGGCAAGGCCAACAAGACACATATGGCGGGAGTCTGTTATAGACCACTCAACCAGGATGAAGAGGCAGACAAAATAGTGTATAAACAGCTGGGAGAAGTCTTAATAATCACTAGCCCTTGTTCTCGTGGGAGACCAACTTATCAGATGTCTGTTGAAAATACAACACAGCAGAGAAGAAACAGTCTAAGAGGTTCCTGGAGTTTGTGCAAGAAAACTTCCTGACACAGCTGGTAAGCCAACTCAGGAAGGTGCCCCACTGGACCTGTTGTATGTGAACAGTAATGGACTGCTGGGTGATCTGTTAGGCAAAGCAATCATGTAATGAGTTTTTGATTCTCAGACTAGTAAGGAGGGGTGACAACAGAACTGCTACCTTGGATTTTCAGAGAGCAGACTGGCCTGTTTAGGAGACTGGTTGAGAGAGTCCTTGAAGAGGCAGGCCTGAAGGGCTAAGGAGTCCAGGAAGGCTGGATGTTCTTAAAGAAAGAAATTCTAAAGACCTAGGAGCAGGCTGTCCCCATGTGTTAAAAGATGAGCCAGTGGGGAAGATGACTAGCCTGGCTGAACAGAAAACTTTGGCTGGAACTCGGGGAAAAAAAAGGAGAGTTTATGACCTTTGGAAGGAGGGACAGGAAACTCAGGAGGACTACAAATATGTCATGAGTTTATGCCGGGAGAATATGAGTCAGCAGTGTGCCCAAGTGACCAAGAAGGCCAAAGACATCCTAGCTTGTGTCAGAAATAGTGAGGCTGGCAGGACCAGGGAAGTGATTGTTCCTCTGTATTTGGCACTGCTGAGGCTGCACCTCATATTGTGTTTACTTCTGGGCCCCTCACTTCAAGGAAGATATTGAGGTGCTGGAGTGTGTCCAAAACCAGGCAACAAACCTGATGAAGTGTGGGAGAATTCCAGCCCTGATTGGGGCAATAGAGCTACATAGGCTCCATGACTTCAGAAGGCTAAATATGATGATTTATTATGGTCTGTATGTGTGAAAAATGAGGTTCACTTCTCTGTTATAGTTTTAAGGTTTATTAATAAAATAAATAATGAGTATAATA
>VWZN01004078.1:0-22834 GCA_013396955.1 Regulus satrapa | reverse complement strand
CTCGGTCTGCCACTGAGATGGATGTGGCACTGAACTGGGCCTGGCACTGACCCGGACCTGGCACTGACCCGGGCCTGGCACTGACCTGGGCATGGCGTGGCCGCTCAGCTGCAGCTTCCGGAAGGTCTCCTCATACTGGGGCAGCTCCACGTAGGAAATGAGCCACTGAACCACCTCGTCCACTGTCCAGTTGTACACTGAGGGGAGCAAAACAGGCCAACAGCTCATTCTGGGCACATGAAACATCAGGGAGTCACAGGATTGGCTTGGGAGAGACCCCAGAGCTCACCCATCCCCACCCTGCCCTGCAGGGCCCCCTCCCACTGCCCCAGGGGCTCCAGCCCNGGGGAATGGTGGGATTTGAGGTCCCTCCCAATCCGGGCCATTCTGGGATTCCCTCTGAGCTTTGGCTAAAGCACCAACGGAGCGATGCTGGCAATAAATGATTGGAAGCAGCTTGAGAGAGGATCTGTGGGAGGAGCTGGGGCAGGTGCTGCAGCCCAAGTGAACCAGGTGAACTTTGCTCCTTAACGTCCTCCCCTGGGCATCTGTGGATTATATTTGGCACTGTCACGCAGCTCCAGAGCCATAAACGAGGAATCCTTAGGAAAACCAAGCTCCTGCCTTTGCCACTTTGTTGTGTTGTACTTACAGCAATGCTCTGAAGGCCAAGACAATCCCAGAATGCCACACTGGTTTGGGCTGGGAGGGACCCCAGAGCCCCCCCAGAGCTACCCCTGCCTTGGGAGGGACCCTGCAGACGTTTGTACTGGACAGAGAGGGCTTTGTTGCACTTGAATTTATCATCCTCTGTCCCCGTGCATGGCAGGGCTGCACAGCTCTGCTGCAATGCCAACACTGACTGGGCCCAGGAGCAAGAGAAACATCTTGCCAAGCTCCAGGGAGCCCCACACCTCCCTCAGGGACATGGGGGACGTGGGGGAGCCAAGAGAGATGAGGGAGATGGAGCTGTGAGAGCTGGGGGAGTTGACAGAGATGAGGATCTGGGGAGATGAGCGAGCTCAGAGAGCTGATGAAGCTGAGCAAGATGAAGGAGTTGACAGAGCTGAGGGAGAGGAGCTCAGAGCAAAGAGATGAGGGATCTGGGAGAGATGAGGGGGGTGAAGGGTGTGTAGGGAGCAGAGAGCTCAGAGGGCTCACAGAGCAGAGGGAGCTGAGGGAGCAGAGCCCAGGCCGCAGACAGCGCAGCTCTGAAGGTGCCATCCCCACGGAGACTGGCAGGGTGACTCAGCGGCAGGGTGGCACAGACAGGGCCACCAACCCGCCCTGGCTGCAGGGAGCTCCCCACAGCTCCGGGTCACCGTCCCACACACGGGGACACACCTGGGCCAGGGTGAGGCCACACCCCAGCCTCAGCACTGCCGGCCCGGGCTCCGCCAGAGTCCCTGTTGCTCTCACTTCCACATCCTGAGGGGTTTCTTTTGGGAAGAAGCCCCTGAGAACCAAGCTGAGCAGGACCCTGCCCTGGTTCCTCATGCCAAGGGGCTGCTCTCCTCATGCCAAGCCAGGCTCACCCAGGGCGTCAGCCAGCAGATCAGCACCTCGAAGGGCATCACGAACTGCTCTTCTGTGATAACTCAGGGGCAGAAATGTCTTTACTTTCCACATGTGACCAGAAACAGCAGCAATGGAAGGGAGGAAAAGCAATGGCTTGAAAATAAATGCAACGGGCCCAGCCAGCCCATCCCTGCAGGATGTCAGAGGCCTTCACAGCTGCTTTTCACACCCACAGGAAGGAGCTGACCTTTCCTACAAACCCCATTCCAGCTTCATTACTTCAGTTAAATCTCCAAAATTAGGCTTCAAATTTCCCTGAACGTGTTCCTGCCAGGTTGGACAGGACTGGAGCAGCCCGGGACAGTGGAAGGTTCCCTGTCTGGCAGGGGTGGCACTGGGTGGCCTCCCATCCGCAGCTCCCTGTGATTCCATGACATCAGGCCACCCTTCAGAAAGCAGTCACTTATTCTATCAGCCAGATCTACAAGATGATGAAAGGGAAAACAAGAGCAGGAACTGAATGCAAGGCTGGACACGCCGAGTGCCAGGGCAGCCCTGCCAGAGCCGCGGCAGGTCCCGTGTGTGCCAGAGGCAGGGACAGAGCCAAGCCCTCAGCGCCAGAGGGGCCTGCAGAGTGTCAAGGGATGCTCCCCTCCACCCCTTAACGATTTCTACCCTGCTCTGACAGAAAAATACACTCCAGGCAAAGCCGTCTGTAAACAGCCCTGTAATGGGATAAGTATTTCTTACACGAGGCACTCCTTGGACACAGGAGACGCAGGAGTCATGGAATCACGGGATCCTTGAGGCTGGAAAATCCCTCTGAGCCCAGGGAGTCCAGCCACCCCCAGCACTGCCAAGGCCACCACTGACCCTGTTCCCAAGTGCCCCACTCACAGGGCTGTGAAATCCCCCCAGGATGTGACCCCATCCCGGTCCTGGGCAATTGTGCCACTCCTAAGTGATGGGGACAGGAATTTCCAACACATCCCTGTCCAGCTCCATGGGACAGCCTGGTTGGGATTCACAGCTCTGGAATCAGCGCAGATATCACAGACTAGGTTGGGCTGGGAGGGACCCCAGAGCCACCCAGCCCTGCAGGGCCCCCTCCCACTGCCCCAGGGGCTCCAGCCCCAGGCTCCAGCCTGGCCTTGGGCACTGCCAGGGATCCAGGGGCAGCCACAGCTGCTCTGGGCACCCTGGGCCAGCCCTGCCCACCCTGCCAGCAACAATTCCTGATCCCAATCTCCCCCCCAGCCCTGCCCTCTGGCACTGCAGCCATTCCCTGGCTGCTGTCCCTGCAGGCCTTGTCCCCAGTCCCTCTGCAGCTCGCCTGGAGCCCCTCCAGGCCCTGCCAGGGCTCTGAGCTCTCCCTGGAGCTTCTCCTGCCATGCACAGCCCCACTGTGTTTCCAACCCACGCTGCAGATGCTGCACCTCAGCTCCTGGGAACGGGAGGGACTGCAGCACTTCCTGCAGCTGGATCCACAGCTCTGGAAACAGGGAGCACATCCCACCCAGGGATTTAAGGCTAGTAGAGAAAAGTCAAATACAAACGGGACACAAATGAGAAACTGGAATTTCTATGGCTAATGAACTGATTAGAAGAATAACATCCAGTATTTCAAGGGATGGACGTAGATAGAACTCCTCTTTTAGGGATGAGTAGCACTGAAAAAAATTAGATTAATAATTTCTGTGGAATTCTGTGTGAAAGCACTGGGGGAGCACTTGCCAATTTAAAAAGCTTGTTCCAAGATTCCCGGGTTTCAGGAAGCTTCTCACCAGAGGCTGAACTCCCACCACCTCCCTGGGTGCTGGGATGAATAACAGCATTTTGGAACAGCCAAAGTTATTTCTACATGGACTTATAACACTTCCTGGGTTTTATTCTCCCTTCTTTTCACTTCGAAGGAGCTTTTCAGGTTCAAAAAGTTTCTCCTAAGGAAAACTTCCAAGCAGCTCTACTGAATGTTTAGGACGTTATCACCTCATTCCAATTCCATCTGAAGCTGGGTGGTTGGAGGAGCTGGCAGTGGACAGTTTGCCCAGGCCATCTGAAACCCATTCTTTGGAAAGGATTTCTGGACTTTTTTGCCCTTTTTTTACCTTCAGATGTTTTCCAGGCCTTCCAGAGATCTTCCACACTGATGAGCTTGTCTTCTCCATGGAAAGTGCTGTGCTTGACTGCTGGGTCATGGTAATTCAAGTCCTCCCTCAAGAACTAGGAGAGGAATTAACAGCAGGATTAGGCTTTGGTTCATCTTTTAGGGAGATGAGGAGCATTAAAAAAATTTGAATAGTAATACTTTTGATGGGAAGGTAATAATAAATGTGAATAAATAAAAAATAGAAATGCAATGCATATATTAGATGTCTAAGATATACACATCTCTCTTTTATACATATATATTGCCTGCAGTACCCCTGAATATTTCTGTTTCTGGGAAGACCAGTCAGGATATATTCAATAAGTAAATATGTTGAATTAATTTTAATATAGAGAAGTAATAATTAATTAGATCCTTGGCTCTTGGGATTCCAGATTTTTCTCTGCATTATAGTACCACCAAAAATTCACCTAATTGGCACAATGGAAGCAGCTTTATGTCAACAGAGTAAGAACCTAAAAATTATTGCTGAATTTCATCTGTGCTTTCAAATCCAAGGTGGAACAAGTGCCATGGGCAGGAGGGGAGGAAGTTCCACTGAAAAATATAGATAAATGTATGTATCCTAGCTCAGTGTGTGCCCAGAGCAGCTGTGGCTGCCCCTGGATCCCTGGCAGTGCCCAAGGCCAGGCTGGAGCCTGGGGCTGGAGCCCCTGGGGCAGTGGGAGGGGGCCCTGCAGGGCTGGGATGGCTCTGGGTGGGCTCTGAGGTCCTTCCCAACCCAAACCATTCTGTGAAATCCACCAGCAGATGGAGAACCCCTCACACCCCAGTGCCCAACAGACGGAAGCAAGTTCAAGGATAATTCCGCATTCCCACGGCTCAGGACATGATCCCTGGAGCCATCTCTGGCCTCCTCCGTGTGCACCATCACGGTCTCCCCAGCCAGGAGCCATCCTCAGCTCTGCAGAGGGTGTCTGGCCGTCGCACGGGGCACGGAGAAGCTCGGGGCAGCTTTAAATCCCTGGCTCCCCGCGGATGCAGCGCAGGGGCTGCCGAGGCGCCGGCACCTCCCGCCCGCCCGGGAGCGAGGGGGGATGTGGGCCAGTGGGTGGTTCCAGTGGGGCTGCCCTCGGGGCTGTGCCCACGCTGCCCGCGGGGAGGCCGAGCGGGAGCACGGCAATGTCACCGGTGTCACCGCGCGCTCCCGGCGCCCGCAGCTGCTGCTCTGTATATTTAGCTCGGCGAGCGCAGAAAGGAAAAGTGATCCCTCAGCTTCCCCTGGGCTCACGGGGGCCAAAACAAACGCCAAGGACTCGCGGAGGGGACGGAGCTGGGGGATGTCCCGATAAACGAACAGGGAGAGGATGCGGGATGGGGCTGGAGGAGCTAGGCTCAGCCCACCCAAGCCCAGGGACACCTTAAAGCAGGTTTGCCAGCAGTACCTTCTGAGGAAAAGGCAAAACCACGGAATCCCAGACTGGTTTGGGGTGGGAAGGACCTTAAAGTCCACCAGTCCCACCCCTGTCATGGACAGGGACACCTTCCACTGTCCCTGATATCCCAAACCCCGGGCACAAGGACCCCTGAGCAGAGCACTGACCTACTTGCAATCCACTAAAAAGCAACACTTCCGAGTGTTAAAGATCCCACTGACCCCAGGCCTGGAGACACCCAAAGCTCTGAGCCCTGCACAGAGGGTGAAACAGACCCTTCCCAAGGCCCCACATGGACCATCCCCAAGACCCCATCCAGACCAGCCCACCCTCAGCCAGGCTGTGGATCCACAGGGACAGAAGGAAACTGAGTCAATCCCAAATCTCCCCACCAAGTTCAGGGAAAGACAAACCATGATCAAACCAGCCAAAAGCAAAGGACCAGAACCACTGCTACAAACCCCAGGATGAGCTGGGATCACAGTGGGAACACTCAGCCAGGGAATGCAAATCTTTGTGCTCTGGGTCCTCCAGTAGCTGGAGGACAGGGAGCTGCTGGAGAGAGTCCAGAGGAGCCACGGAGCTACTCCAGGGCTGGAGCCCCTCTGGAGCCAGGCCGGGCGTGCTCCCCTGGAGAGGAGAAGCTCCAGGGAGAGCTCAGAGCCTTCCCAGGGCCTGAAGGGGCTCCAGGAGAGCTGGAGGGGACTGAGGACAAACTTGTCGGCTGAAGGCATACTCAGAAATGAGCAGATCCTGAAAATGGCGTTTTCTGGAGGGTATTTTTTCCCCACTCTCAGAATCTCCCGAGTCGGAAGGGACCCAAAAGGATCAAGTGCAAGTCCTGGCTCTGCACTGCCCCAACAATCCCACCCCGTGCCTGAGAGCGTTGTCCAAACTGTCCTTGAACTCTGTTTCGTGGTTTCTTTCTCTGCAGAAACTCCAGCCTCTGAAGTGATTTTTCAACCCTTCCCATCCCTCCCACATGCCTGGATGTGTGCCAGCCTCCCTCCTGCCGTGCCGGAGCCCAGGGCCAGCCCTGGCCACGTGCCGTGAGCTCACTGCGCTTCTCCGAGCCACCAGTTCCACCCAAACCACACAACACTCCTGTCTCCAGGGCCTCTCCCCACTCCCTGACCCCAGGCAGCGGCATCAGGGCCTGGAGGAGCCAGAGAAACACAAACCTTGTTTCCTGAGGAAACCAGGCTGGCAGCATCCAAGAGCCCTGGCACGGGGAACCCGCACCCCAAACAGCCGCAGCTGCCTTTGCTGTGAGCACGGGGACAGGAATAGATCCCTAATTAGAAGATTTCCCCATGAGGGACGGTCCTTTCACGTTAATCGAGGCCACTGATGTCATCTCAAACTTCATTGAAAATTCACTTCCCAGCAGGAAAACTGCAAGGATGATTTATGGACAGCGTGAGGCACAGAACTCCCCCTATAATTTATTTTTAAAATACCGTTGTCCGTGTGCCCCCTTCTGCCCAGGTCCAAACAAAATACTCCCATCGCTTACCCCCAAAGGCTGGGGGCCAAAACAATAAATGAAAATATAAAAGTTCTCAGCCACCCAGAAAACTGCTCATCCCTGGAACATTTCCAATGCAGGCTGGACCAGGCTTAGAGCAACCTGCGGTAATGGAAGGTGTCTCTGCCCATGGCAGGCGGTGGAAATGGATGAGGTTTAAAGTCCCCCCCCACCCAGACCATCCTGGAAGCCCATGAACCCCGTAAAAGGTTTAAATTTGAGCCTCCTGCATTCTTCCCAATAATCCCCCAGCAGCTGTCCCCCCTCAGCCCCGAGTTAAACCTGACTGCAGGGCCCGTGTGGGGGAGAGTGATAACCTTGACGGGGAGAACCCGGCGGGAGCCAGCTCGGACAGGGAGATTCCTGGAATACCTTGTTCGGTGGCTCCAGAGCTTATTGACAGGTGAACTTCATGCAACTTCAATAAAAGCTTACAGAGGTAAAGCAGCAACTGCATGTGTGGAATCCCAGGGATAGGGAAGCACTGAGGATGGAAAAGACTTCCAAAATCATGGAGTCCAACTGTAAATGTAACAACACAAGCACAGGTGCCTCTGGGTCAGGGCGATCCCAGCACAAACAGCCTGGGAGAAGGGATTTGGAGCAGCCCTGGGGAGAAGGAGCTGGGCATGGGTGGGAGAAGCTCCACAGGCCCTGGCCGGGAGCACTGGGACCTGAAATCCCTGTGCCCTGGGCTGATCCCACAGTGCGGGCAGCAGGAAAGGGACTGGGATTGTGCCCCTCTGCCCCACTCAGCCTTTTTCAGGAGGAATTTTCCCAATATTTGACCTGAACTTGCCCTGGTTCAATTAAGGCCGTTCCCTCTCCTCCTGTCCCTGTTCCCTGGAGCACAGCCCGACCCCCCCGGCTGTCCCCTCCTGGCAGGAGCTGTGCAGAGCCACCAGGGCCCCCTGAGCCTCCTCTGCTCCAGGCTGAGCACCCTCAGCCCCTCCTGAGCTCCAGCCCCTTTTCTAGCCCTGTTTTCCTCCCCCTAAAAGCAGAGCAGAGGTGCTGGGAGCAGGAGCAGCCCTGCCTGGGCTCAGCACCGCTGGGATCCAGCTCAGAGGGCTTTGAGGAGTGGCTGTAAGGGCACCAAGGCAGTGATCCTGGAGCCCCCAGAATTCCTCCCCCCTGGCCGTGTCTCTGTGCCAAGGCTCTCAGCACACATTCCCAGCAGTGTTTGGTACCAGGGGCTCCCAACGACTCCGGTGCCAGCCAGGGGCAAGAATTGCTCAGAGACATCAAACTGTCAGCTCTGCCCAAGCCTGAGGACACGAGGCTTATTCCTAATTTAATGCCAAGGAGCAGCACACATGGGCTGAACTGGGCTGCCCGAGGCTGCCCCAGTCCCTGGGAGAGGCTGAGTGGCAGCTCCAGGCACTCGGTGCAGGGAAGTGGCTCCAGGGAAACACCTCATGTGGTGGACAAAACTCTACTGCAAGCTTTTCAATTGTTGTCATTACTCAGGCAAGTGAGATTGAGGCAGAGGGAACAGCCCTGCAAGCTGGGAACATCCACCCAAAACCAGCAGCTCCTGGCACCAGGGCTGGTGTCCCTGGGGACTGTCACTGCTCCAGAGGGACATTGTGATGGCTGGGCCTGCAAGAGCAGCCGTGGCTGCCCCTGGATCCCTGGCAGTGCCCAAGGCCAGGCTGGAGCCTGGGGCTGGAGCCCCTGGGGCAGTGGGAGGGCTGGGAATGGGTGGGTTTAAGGTCTCTTCCAGCCCAAACCAGTTTGGGATTCTGTGACCTGGCACTGCGGAGCTACCTGTGAGTGGCAGCAGATCCCTGCACCCACGTGCTTCCTCTCAGCTTCCAACTCCCCAACTTTCCTGTTTAGCTACTATTTCTCTCTAGAAGAACACAGAATTCCTCACCTCCAACGAGCACCCACCACAACTGAGGCAACACTACAAACAAAGAGCTTTCCCCTTTCCAGCAGACTCTTATTTCCATCGGTGTTTGTGTAAACAAAGAACAACAACTTTCTTTCTCTTCAATCAGCTAAAATGTACAAAAAACTGTCAAAAAAAAAAAGCTGCTCCTTTTTTTGCATTGAGCACACACAGACTGAAACCATTTTAGTTGGCTGCTGGAAGAATGCAGTTAACATAAAATCATGGAATGATTTGCGTTAGGAGAGACATTAATGCCATAGGCAGGGACATCTTCCATTATCCCAGCTTGTTCCAAATTTCATCCAAACTGGTCTTGGGCACCTCCAGGGATGGGACAGCCACACTTCTCTGGGCAACAATGAAGTGGCTACAAGCCCCCAGCGGGGAGGAGAAGCCCCAGCCAGCACTGGCGACAGCGCCGAGACCCCGCTGGGACCATCTCAAGGTGACGCGTGCCTTCCTCTGTGACGAGGAGGAGGCACCAGGCCCAGATGCAGGCCCTGGCCACAACAGCCTGACGGCGAGAGCAGCCCCCAGCAGCGGCCTGGACGAGGCACTGGCCCCGGACTGACCTCGTCGCTCTCCTCCACGTCCACGTTGCCGTTGGCGTCGTCGTCCATCTGCTTGTGGATGTTGCGCACGGCCTCGAAGCTCAGCTGCTCGTCCTCGTCGTGGCACAGGGCCTTGTCAATGCGGCAGAACTCTGCTGGGGCAAACACAGCCCGTGAGGCACAGCCACAACCCCCGGCGTGTCCCTGGGAGCCACAGCGGNCACAGCCCAGGAGCCCCCGCCACAGCCCCCACGGCCCGTGAGGCACAGCCACAACCCCCGGCGTGTCCCTGGGAGCCACAGCGGGCAGGGCAGGGCAGGGGAGGGGAGGGCAGGGCTGGGCTGAGGTGAGCAGGGCAGGGCAGGTGCCCTCAGGTCCGTCCCTCCTCGGTCCCACCCGGGCAGCTCTCCCAGCAGGGGCTGGCTCCTGCCCACGGCCCCAGCTCCTCGTCTCCCTCAGAGGCTGTTGGTGTTGGCACCGCGTGCAGCCGGGGCGTTTGGGGAGGAAGAGCTGTGTGTTTATAAAACACGTCAATTAAAGCCCTTCCCTCCTTCCTGATTATGGAACGAGCTCTTCTGGCTGCTTTTCACATAGTTTTGTACTCTCCAAGACTAACACTTTACGTTTGCTGCGTTACCGAGCCCATGCAAGCACCGAACGGGGTGATGCAGCCCTTCCATGGCACTGCCCGGTGGTGACACGAGCCCCAGGGATGGGCAATCCTGAGGGACCTGGGCACGCTGCAGAGCTGGGGCCATGCCAAGGAGCTCAGCAGGGCCAAGAGCAAGGTGCTGCATGGCCGGGAGAGCTCACCCCGAGAAGAGACACCTGAGAGCCCCTGAGAGCAGGAGAGGGACTGGGGACAAGGGAATGGCTTCCCACTCACAACATGCTCTGGGCAATGGTGAAGCCTCCTGCAGAGGCAGGGCTGGTGTCATGCTGCTTCCCAAACCTGGGGAAGTTCATTCCACGCTAGCCCACGTCTGCCAGTGGCCAGGGGAGGCCAGCAGCGCTGTGAGCTGGTGCCCAGAGCAGTGAGTGAGCCAGGAACCTTTCCCAGGGCTCTCTGCCGGCCCAGGCCACTGCAGGCCAGCAGAGAATCACACTGCATGCCCTGAGGCTGATTGGAGAGACCTGGGGGTTCTCTCCTACCCTGCCAGAATTTTCTCCTGGCTCACAACTTCGGGCTGGGCCTTTCTGTGCTGGCTCCTCCCGTTATCGGCGAGGCAGCGAGCAGGGACACGAGATGGTCTCTGTGTTTATGCTGCACTTGGACCCGACTCCAGAAGGAAAAACAGAGCCAGGCTAAAAGATATTTCCCAAAATATTACATGGTTATCTTGTTCCGAGCCTGTGCTTGTTGTTGCAGGGGAGAACGTGGCAACGCTGCAGCAAAGTTTGGATTATAGGAAGGGAAGGTCGTGTTATTGTAAAAGAGGGTTTATTCAGATTAACCCTCCTGAGCCCTGGCTCACATCGGCCCAAGGGGTTCAACCAGGGAAAGAGACCTGAAGGGATGAAGAGTGGAAGGGATACTGGACTGGAGGGGGTCGAGGGCTGAGGGGATCCCAGACTTCTTGCACTCCAGGACAACCCTTGGGTATTTCCAGCACAAATGCCAGGAATGAGAATGAGAACAGAAGCAAGAGCAATAAAACAAGGGTTTCAAGAGTTGCCAGGTGCTGATAACCAACTACACCATCAACAGCAATCAAACCAAATCCAGGGAGGAATTTGGTGCTTTCTTCCAGACCAGAAAGAGCCTGAATAGGGGGCACAAGTGATTTAATCAGCAGACAACCCTGGCCTGATAACAGAATGGTCCCAACATTTCAGCTGCCAGGATGGGCTATTCATTCCCCACCCTGTTATCTCCCTTCCTCCCCCTGCAATCTCCATGGGCTGCAGCTGTAGGAATACCCAAATGAAGGAACAAAGGCCAGCACCAGCCACTTTGCCTAAAACTGATGGAAGATTAAGCCTAAAGATCAGAGCATAGAATCATCCTTTGGGTGGGGACTCTAAAGCTCATCTGCACCTTCCACTGTCCCAGGCTGCTCCAAGCCCTGCAAGCAGGCCTGGAATACTGCAATCAGGCGATCCCAACACACCTTCAGCGAAAAAAAGCCTCAACGCGAGTGCAAAATTTGCTTTGCTAAAGTAAATGTCCCTCTGCAGAACGTGCAGCCCTGATTTTTGCTCCAGCAGCTTCCCCAAGAGGCACTTGCTGCCTGGTGCTCAGCAGGGCTGTGACTCCTGAGGGGCATCACCTTCAGTCCCACCCTGAACCCTCTGTGGGCATCCCCTGCTCCTTATCTCTGCTGCATCTCAATGGCTGCATCTGCAGAACAAAGAGTCCCTTGTCCCCAGGCGGGTTCTTGATGGGCCATTAANTCCTTCTCCCTCCCATCCCTTCTGCTCCCTCCCATCCCTCCGGCTCCCTCCCATCCCCTGCCCCTTGGGGCTCGCTGTCCCCACCAAGGGCACTCTGCTCAGGGGTCCTGCTGCCACCCCAAAGGTGTCACCACCACCCAGATCATCCGAGGACACTGAGGCTGAAGTGCTAAAGCAGAGCTGGAATTTCACCGAGGTATCGAGGCTGGAAAAGCCCTTGGACATCATGGAGTCAGTCCAACATCCCCAGCACTGCTAAAGCCACCACTGACCATGTCCCCAAGTGCCACACCTACAGGGCTGTGACACCCATCCTGAGATGAGCCTCCACCTGTGCCAGGGTGGGACGACATTTTCCATGAAGGAATTCTTCCCAATATCCAACCTGAACCTCCCCAGTGCAATTTGAAGCCATTTTCACCTCCCATGGAAGGCATTTGGGGTGGTTTTATATCAGATGAAAACGCCGTGTCTGTGGTGGTCCCAGCTGGCACAAGGTGCCCAGAGAAGCTGTGCAGGCTCCAGCCATGGAGACACCCAAAACTCAACGGGACACAGCCCTGCACCAGCAGCTCTGCCTGAGCAAGGCTGGAGAGGACGATCTCCTGAGCTCCCCTGTAGCATCATTTCATTCCAGACCTTTCCCTTCTCGTGGGATATTCTCTCTAACGAGGATTTTGTTTGTTTAATTTCCCTTATTTCCTTCTGCGAGGTCGCATTATCTTCCATCACGCCCCAAGCTCGTTAGCGGCCCGGCAGCCACGAGCTCTGCAGCAGCAGCAGCCCTGGGGACAGCACCAAACAGCAGCTTAATTATTGAAATTGTCATTTACATAACTGGCTTTTATAAACACCGGGAGGGCAGCCAAGGAAAAAAGCCCTATATTTGGGGAAAAAGAACTGTTTACATATTTCACCCGTGTAAACAAGGGCTCAGCTGAACTTCCGTGCTCAGAGTTCCTCCCGTGGAACTCTGGGTTTCAGTTTAAAAATGGCAAGGACAACTTCAGGAATTCTAAGGAAGGCATTAAAGTGTGAGGATGTATGCAGAGATTTCCATTCTCTCTGGAGGGGTAAGGAATAGCAAGGGGAAACCCTGCCATCTGCAGAAGCAGCAGCACAGACAGCGAGGGTAAAAGGGCATAGCAATAATCCCAGGTTTGCAGCTCTGATTCCCAAATATCAGAGCCTGACAGAGCCACGAGAGCATCCAGCCATTCCCACAGTCAGGAAAGCACTCCGAGTGTTTTTATACTTCAAACACTGTACAGCGCGTTTACTACAGAGAGAACTGTCAGACTCCAGGCCCAGTGTGCCACACTCGGCCACAAGCACACGTGAAATTCCCATATGGAGCTTTTAGTGCCTCTCCCGGCAGTTTTGGGACGCAGCCCCTGCCAGCTGAAGGCAGTTTGCTCAGAGCAGACACAGGAGAGCATTCAAGTATCTGCTCAGCAGGGAATGACTCCCGTGCTCTTGCTCCTGTGTTCCCATCACCCCTGGGATCAAGAGGGATTCCCTGCACTCAGCCAGTTTTCCACCCCACGGAATCCCACACTGGTTAGGGTTGGGAGGGACCCTAAACCCCATCCAGGGCCATCCCCAGCCACTTGGGCTGCTCCAGCCTTCAAGGAGCACGGAAGTTTCAGCAGGAGTTCAAAGAAACTATTTCCCTCTAAGGGAGCACCTTACACGATGCAAAAAACCAAACCCTTGTACCCAACTCAGATTAAACAGTCTAGAAAAAATGTAAATCCAAGCAGAAGTTGGACTGTTTGATCTCTGAGAGACTTTTAAAGAAGTACCAACGCCCGCGGGTGTCTCTGCTGGAAGGTCCAACCCTAAATGTTCACAAACCATTTAATAGCAGTGCCCAGGGAAACAGGCACAGTTCCTGGGGCCAAAGCTGTCTCCTGTGTTCTGGAAGTCCCCTGGTGTCTCTCAGATCAGCATGACAAAGCCACACAGGGTCACAGAGATGCAGGAGGCAGCCCGGGTGATCCACGGAGCCTCCCGGCACCACCACAGCTGAACACGGCCACAGGAAGGAATTAAGCAGCAAAGTGAGGTTATTGTACAGTCATGAACTTACACTCAATTAAAGCCTTAAAATCCTTTCCCCAAACGGGCTCCTCTCTTTGGCACACGTTCAGCATTTATTTACTACCGTCAAGTCTCTCATCACCGAGCGCAATCAGCCTTTTTCATCCTCTCCATGCACCAATTTACTGATTTAATGGCAGCCCATTGCTTCCAAATATCCTCCCCCTTCCCCACAGCAGCAGCAGCACAGCCCTTCCATCCCTGGCTTCCACCCAGTCCCCCCACCCACCAAACTCTGTCACCCTACTTTCCCTCAGAAAACTGAGGAAACTTTCATTCTTTCCACCCCACTAAAAGAACACACACCCCCAAGCCACACAGCTCCCCCAAAACAAGGGGGTTCCTGTTGGAGTGGGAACACATGCCACCATCCCACCCTGTCCCGTCCCATCCCAGGATCTGCCTGTCCTGGCAGTGCCCACCCCTCCCAGCCAGGCTGTCCCACACGATCCACTCTCTCTGTGAGCAACCACCCCACATCCAGTAGTTTTTGGGAACGACTCTGCCCTCCCTGTGGCTCCCAAACCTGCCCAGAGCAGACCTGGGCACCCTGGTCTGGGTGCTCTGGCCTCGAACTGCCAACTTCCCCGTTTCCTTCTGGAGGGATCTCTGCTCCCCTCAGGCCCACAGAACGTGGGCACTTCTCCCGGGCTGAACAAATAAGATAAGAGAGGCTGTTTTGGTACCACCCTGTCAGGCACAGCGGCTCTGCCCACGGGCAGCTCCGAAATACCACGTCAGGGCCTTCTCCGGAGGAGCAGCAGAAGCCAAAATATCCCGTGGGCAGGGAAGTTCTAAGGAGCTGAAATAACTGGAGGTTGGGTTACCTCGCAGCCACAAACCAAGCGGTCTGACTGCTGCCACATCCCTGCCCCACTGTGTGCAGCAAAAGGGAACCATTCGAACGGCAGCCACAGCCAGGGCCGTGCAAACCTGTCCTGCTTACAGGGGCAGGCAGCACCAGCATAGGGGAAATGGTTTTAAACTAAGGGAGGAGAGCTGGATTGGAAACTGGGGGGAAGTTCTTCCCTGTGAGGGGGGTGAGGCCGCGGCCCAGAGAAGCTGTGGCTGCCCCTGGATCCCTGGAAGTGTCCAAGGATGGGATCTGGAGACACCTAGGATAGTGGAAGGTGCCTTGCCCATAGCAGGGGTGGCACCAGATGAGCTCTGTGGTTCCTCCCGGCTCAAACCGCTGTAGGATTCTGTGATTCCATGTGCTGGGAATGCTCTGCAGAGCCCTGGCAGAGCTGGGGGCACGGTCAGAGCTGTGCACCAGAGGAATCCACGGGCCTGCCCCATCCTGTGGGGCACCCGCTCCAGTTCTCAGGGAGCCAGGATCAACATTCCCACTCTGCAAACAGACAGGATTATCCCACGGCCCACATCAGCTTTCCAATGATCTTCACAGAATCCCAAAATGGTTTGGGGGTGGAAAGAACCTCAAAGTCTCACCTCTGCCCTGGCAGGGACCCCTCCCGCTGTCCCAGGTGCTCCCAGCCCCAGGGTCTAAGCTGGCCTTGGGATCCAGGGGCAGCCACAGCTCCTGTTCCGTGTACCCTGGAAGACTCCCAGGGAGGGGTGGGAAGGAATCCAAGTGCCTGTGAGCCCCCGTGGCAGCCGTGAGTCACCGCTCCAGGCAGCCCCGGCCCACGGCGCCGAGCGCCGGCTGCCGCACACCGGGATCCAACTCGTCATCATTGAGAGAAAGAGAAATTGCTGAAAGTCAGGAAACCACATAATGGATGAGTGAGTCATCCCTGCCTGAAAAATTGAAGATGCCAAAGAAAGCTTAGAAGTCAAAGAAAAGCGCCCAGCATTGCTGCTGTTCCGTCCTGCCACCCCTGAGGCAGGAGATCCATTCCTGCGGCACCGCCTGCCCACAGCCAGGCATTCCCAGTGCCAGCCCTGGGCACCAGGTGTGTCACAGCCATGGCACAGAACATCTGGAGCACCGAGAGCTCCACATACAGAAGCCACAATTTTGGTAGCTCTGACAATGTAATGGAAGCAGTGAATTCCTCTCTTGCTGTCCGAAATTATTGAGAAATCACAGAATGCCACAAAGGCTCATGTTGGGAGGGAGCTCCAAGCCAATCCAGTGCCATGCCTGTCATGGGCAGGGTCACCTTCCACTGTCCCAGGCTGCTCCAGTCCCCACCCGAGCTGGTCCTGGCAGTGGGAAATCACTCCTTTTGTCCTGCCCCTCTCCAGCTCTCCTGGAGCCCTTTCAGACCCTGGCAGGGGCTCTGAGCTCTTCCTCCCTGGAGCCTTCTCTCCTGCAGGTGATCAGCTCTCCCAGCCTGGCTCCAGCTCTTGGAGCATCTCTGTGGCCTCTCCAGACTCGTTCCTGCAGCCCCACGTCCGTTCCAAGCTGCAGGCCCGTGATGGAGAGCTCAGAGCTGACCCAAAATCCAGGCTTCCAGCCTCCCCTTCACAGCCTCACTGCACGGCTCAGGGAGCCATGGGCCCCAGGAGCAACGGGGACCTTCTGAAGGGCTCTTCCCTGCCTTTCCTGGCCTCTTCCTCCTCCTGTCCAGCAGCCCAGGCTCTGAGGACTCCCCACGTCCCTTCCCATACACGCCGCTGCGTAATTAATCCGAGGGAAGCGGCACCGCTCCCACGCAGCCGAACAAGGACAGCTTCTCCCAGCTTTAGCCTTGTTTATCCCTCCTGTGTCTCACCAACGACTGCTGATTCCCATGTTCCTGGGAGCCCTGGAGAGCAGGAAAGAGGGTGACACAGGCTCTGCCTTGGCCATGGCACACGCTGCACAGCGTGCCTTTCCTGCAGCCAGAAGGAACGAGCTGCTCCCAAAGCACCCCCGCTGTGGGACGGGGCCCTGCTGCAGCCAGCTCCCAGCTTTGCCACCAAAGTCCTTCCCTTCCACTGAAGAACAGCCCTCCAAGGGGGCAAGGGCCTGCCTGTCCCCAGACTCCTACAGCTGATCCCACAGGAAAACCCTAACCCTAATTATCCAACAACAGCCCGCAGCCTTCACCTTGACTTCTTCGGGAACAAAAACCCTTCTCAGTGATCCCGGTGTCCTCTACTCCCCCAAACTCAAAGCCACTCTGCTGCATAATTCCCCTCCCACGAGGATCGGGCCTAAGGCAGATGTGGATCCTGGCACATGGAGAAGGAGAAAGCCAAAGGCATGGGAATAAGGGGGAGGAAAGGAGCTTGTGAATAACACAAGCCCACAGGAAGGCCACGTTTTGTTATTCTTGGTGCTCACAGGGCTGATCGGCTCCACACAAACGGCCACAGCCAGGAACCCTGGGAAGATGTGCCAGGCACTGCCCGAGAATGCCCCAGCCAGGGAACAAGACCAGATCCCCCAGGGGACAAGCCCAGGGACATGGCAGGAAGAACTCGACACCTCTCTGCAGGACAGGTGCAGGAGAGTGGTCACAGCGCTCCGAGGGGGAGTCCCGACCTCCACTCACACGTGGGCAGGGAAAAGACTCTTCCCAGAAAACCCCACACATCTTTTTTCCACTGAGTGGATCACCCCAAGCCCCAGGTACTTCCTTTCCCCCCCATGCCCAGCCACTGGCAAGGGACATCACGGAGCACATGGGGTGGCAAAGTGTGAAAAGCAGCAGTTTAGGAGCAGCACAAATGAAAACAAATCCCTGTTCTAGCAGGCAAAGATCATTCACATAATGAAAACAGAAGTTTTAAAATGTTTCCCTTCTTTGCCAGCCACACATGAGAACTTTGGGTTACACCAGGGCCAGGAGAATCATAGAATCACAGAATGCCCTGAGCTGGAAGGATACCCAGGATCAGCCAGTGCCCCCAGCACTCCCAGCCTGGCAGCCCTGGCAGCGCTGTCCTGCAGCTCCTGCAGCTCTGGCAGCCTCGGGGCCGTGCCCATTCCCTGGGGAGCCTGGGCAGTGCCAGCACCCTCTGGGGAAGAAGAGCCTGGCCCTCAAATCCAACCCTGCCCTGGCCCAGCTCCAGCCGCTTCCTCAGGTAAAAAAAAAAAATCATCTATGGATGGGATGGGCAAACAGCAGTGATCCCAAACGTGCTGGTACAAGGCAGGTGTTCCTGAATTCTAAACCTTCTGCCCCAAAGTGAGAGCTGCTGCTTTTTAATTCAATGGGAAAATGAGAAGACCCCAGCTCTGTGTGGCACCATGCCAGCAGCGAAGGAGCCCTGCCTGCCTGGAGCTGCCTCCCTGAAAAGGTTGTTACTAAAAAAAAAAACAATTTAAAAAGAAATTCTCAAAATGAGTCACTGTGGAACCAGGATTAAATTGGGAGTTTTACGCTTTGCTACACTGGAAGATGGAAATGCTACTTTTGGAGGAGATAGTGGGGAGATTGACCCCTCGGATAAAGAATACCTTTCCTAAAGTGACTGTTTTCTGAGAGTGATGAGGGAAGGAGGAACTTTCTGGAACAGAGATGAAGAGCAGCACTGGAACCCTGAGGCTCCTCATCCCAGCAGGGTCCCAGCAGTGCTGGGGCAGCAAAAGGGGACACAAAACACGAGCTGTCACCTCTAGGCTATGAAACCTGGGGGGTGAGAGCAGGAGCTGCCAAAACCAGAAAGGAATCCCCAACTCCCTGGGGCTGGAAAAGCCCTGCCAGCCACGGAGCCCCAGCTGTGCCCAGAGCTCTGAGTGCCACCCCCAGGTGCCACCTGCAGGGACGGGCACTCCAGAGCTCCCTGGGCAGCCCCTGCCAAGGCCTGGCCGCCCTTTCCATGGGGAAATTGCTCCTGGTGCCCAGCCTGAGCCTGCCCTGGCCCAGCCTGAGGCCGTTCCCTCTCGTTCTGTCAAGGGGGAAGGAGAGAAGGAAGGGAGGAGAGGAGAAAGGATGAAAGGAGAGAATGCTTTGCAGTGGTGACAAGGGATGATTCCATCAGCTCAGCATCTGCTGGAACCTCACCCTTGGCCTGGGAAATTCACACGGAGAAGCAGCTGCCCCACCTGGCTTTCCTGAGGAGACACTTAGCCACTTGTGCTTTAGGAACAGCAGGGATTTCAGAGTGACCCCAACCTTGAACACCAACTTTCCAAAATTTTTGGGGCCCTCAGCAGTAATAAAGAGGCTTCAAAGGACAAGCTGGGAACTCCTTGGCCAACATGCTCTTCATTCTCAGCACACAGGGAAGAGCTCTGGTGTGAAGCAACACCTACTGCTGTTCAGCACTTTAAACTGATGTTGTGTAAGCAAAAAGCCAGGGAAGGAAACCCCCAAACCTCTCCTGAGCCCAGGTCCAGCGCTGGACAGTGTGCACAGGGCTCAGAACAAGGGCACATTCCAACCCCACAGCTCCAGTGCCTGAGCTAAGCCCAGCTTAACCCTCCCTGAGACTGCCCAGAGTCCCCTGGGAGCACACTGCAGAATGCCCAGAAAATCCTCAAATTGGAGCAGACCGGGGCTCCCCCCCAGAAGAGCAGCTGACCTTTTCCCCACCATTCCTAAACCATGATTTAGCTGTGGCTTCCTCCAGGCGGCTGGAGGGTTGGAATGTGCCCTTGTTCTGAGCCCTGTGCAGACAGGAGCGGGTTTTAGGGGAAGTTGAGGCAGGAAAGGGGCTGTTTCCAAACCCCAGTCACCCAAAGTCCGACAGCCCAGCCGTGGAATGCCAGCCTGGTTTGGGTTGGAGGGACCACAGAGCCCACCCAGAGCCACCCCTGTCCTGCAGGGCCCCCTCCCACTGCCCCAGGCTGCTCCAGCCCCAGGTCCAGCCTGGCCTTGGCCACTGCCAAGGATCCAGGGCAGCCCACCCGTCAGGGAACAATTCCTGGCTCCCAAGAATTCCTGATCTATCCCTGCCCTCCATCCCTTGTACCATGCACCTCCCCAAGTGCCCCCGGGCCCCAGGGCTGTGGGATGGGGGTTCCAGGAGCTATTTTGCCCTGCATGCCCAGGTCCCACCCTGGTGCTGCTTTCCCCCAGAACCCCCCAATCCAGGTCCCCCGGGATTCCCAGGCGCCGGGGAGGGAAGGGAGCCAGGTGAGCGGGGCTGGCTCTGACCCCGGCCTCCCTGGAGCTGAACAAACAGATCCTTCCCACAGCAGCAACTCGGTCCCAGAGTGCCCCCGGAGCCGCAGTGCCAGGGATAAATCCCTGGGACGGGCAGGGCCGAGCCGGGCCCGGCAGGAATCCTGGCACAGGCAGCGCTCCCAGGGCAAACCAATAAATTCCTCAGGCACCTCAGGAACACCCTGCAAGGGCTCAGCGCCTGCAGGCACACGGGGAGGCGGGGGAGCTCAGGGAGCCCTTCCCAGCAGAGGCGCAGCGCTGGCTTGGCACCACGGCAGATCCCGTCCCCTGGCACAAAGGGAAGAGCTGGGGGTGCTCAGGGGGGCTCAGGGCCATGGACTGGGGCTCTGGGAGCAGGGTCCCCCTCCTTGTTCACACCCCGAGGGCTGCACTGGAATATTCCCCACGGGAGCAGCGCCCTCGGAGTCAGCGCTCCCTCGCTTGCAGCTGGCTTGGAACCCCCTCAGCAAAGCCCTGGGCAAAGTGTGGGACACACGGGGCACAGAGCTCAGGCTGGCTCTGACAGCGCCTGGGAAGGTTTGGACCACCCGCGAATCCAGCGCAGTGCCCTCAACACAGAACACTTCATTTACTGGAGGTTAATTATAGACCAGCACAGCTTCCAGCAAGCTGAGGCTGCCGCGGAGATGTGCTTCAAATCAGAGAAAGTGGCCTTGGCTTATTTAAAAAGTTTACTCCCAAACAATGTGGGAGGGACCAAGACTTTCTGCATGACATCAACCACCGAACTTGAGAAAACAGCAGCTTTCTGTGAGCAAATTAAAAATAAAATACTTTCATTATTTACTGCAAAAAACTTAAAAGAGACTTAACTGAATATTATTATTGTCATCAACAGCTTCAAAGTTAAATTCTAAAAAAGCCAGCACCTGCTCTCTTCTTGAAAGAGGGGACTGGGACTGAAATCCATCCAGTCCCAGTCCCATCNGGCTCTGAGCTCTCCCTGGAGCTTCTCCCCTCCAGGGGAGCCCCCCCAGCTCTGCCAGCCCGGCTCCAGCCCTGCAGCAGCTCGGGGCTCCTCTGGGCTCTCTGCAGCAGCTCCAGGTGTTCCCCGTGTGGGACCCCCGAGCTGGAGCAGCTCTGCCCTGGGTCAGCCCGGGAAGGGTTTTGGGGCTGGAGCTGCCGTTCCTGCTGAGGAGAGCAGAGCCCACCCCAGCCAAGATCACCTGGCTGCGAGCTTCATTTTTCCAGAGTTTTGGCAACTTCACTTGGAGGGAAAAAAAGCATTTGGAGGGAAAAATGAATGTTACTTTATCAGCCCTGTATTTTCAGGCTACATCAACTCATCTGAAAAAAAATCCCCAAAACCCCAAAAAAGGAAGCTGAGTTTTTATCAGGTCCCCTGCCCAGCACCAGCACAGGGCACAGCCGCTGGCTGTACTGGTGGCATTTCTTTCCCAAGAGCAGAAGTGTCACCTCTGCAGCACTTCCCCCCCAGCCAGAACACACAGGACTAAGTTTAGCCCTCGTTAGGCCTCAGATAAATCCCTCCTAACCCCTGTCACTCGCAGAGCCAAGGAGGCACCAGCAAACCCAACCATCCACAAAGAGCTCTGCATTCACCCAAATCTGACTCTTTAAACTCATTCTTCAAGGCTAATTCCTTGCAGCTTTTCCAGGACTGGAGGAGCAGCAGCCCAGGGGTCTGAGCAGCAACACTTGGCTAGGCTGGGCTGCAAAAATCCTGTCAGAGTGTGAAATTCTGGGTTATTTCTGTGGGGCTGGGCTGACTCGGCGTTCAGCACCAGCCTGGGCCGCGCTGAAGGACTGTGTTTACCAAAGGGATAACCCGGGCTACCAGGGAAGCTCCCTGCCAAATCCTAACACAAACACACAGGTGACTCAGGAAGACGAGCCCAGGCTCCTCTGGATCTTTTTTAATACCTCATTAGTCAGGAAAAAAACACACTATACCCTCCTGGCAGAAAACATTCTTTCCAGCAGCAGCATGAAGGGGAAAAGGAGCCACAAGCTTTTCTCCCTCCTCTGCTGCAAACTAGGACCTCCCCTGCAACTTCCCTGAAAATTCCTGTCCAAGTGGCCCAGGCTGCCAGGGCAGGGATGGAATCACATCCCTGGAGGGATTTAACAGCCCTGTGCATGTGGCACTTGGGGACATGGCTTAGCTGAACTCTGCAAGGGCTTTTCCAAACTAAGTAATTCCATGATCCTCTCCAGTAGACCAGCCCTTCCTCACCTTGAGCACCAAAGCCATTTTTACCAATGCTCATACAAAAGACTCTACTGAACAATAAAGGTTTTTTCCCTCCTGCTTTCCAACACGAATTGCCTTGTTCCTTTCGGACAGAAGGTGCTCGATTTACTGCCAGAGCCAGGGCAGGTGTCAGTGAAGGGCCAGCCTCCCGGGAATGCTGGATGTGCCCCGGGCTGCCCTTGGAGAGGGTCCCGAGTCCCTGCTGTGCCAGCCTGCACAGCACTGAGATCCCTGCACTTTAACCTGCCTTGGAGCAGGAAGCCTGGTGCTCCCACGGGCACCAGGGCAAACGCCCAGAGCCCCGAGGAAGCGACACCCGAGGAGCTGGAAGTGGCACTCCCAGCACAGGTGTTCGGCTGGGGCTGAAGAAGCCCCCTGGGTTTGAACCACAGAGCAAGGCTTGGGCTTGGTTTAACAATTCCTCTTCCCCGAGTGAACAGCAGCTGGAGTTTCTCCCAATCCCAAAGGAATCACGAGAACAAACCCATGACACACGGTCAGTGGAGCAGGGATGAGGCGGGGTGAAATGCCCCCCTTTCCTACATCTCAACCTCCCTGATGGCCCTGGCACAGCTCACACCCTGTGGGCACGGCGGGGCTCTGCTCATCCCTGGCTCTCCTGCTGCTCCTCCCGTGCAGAGCTCAGCTGTGTCCTGGATCCTCCCCGTGTTCCCAATCCCAGCCTCTCGGAGGCACCGGGGCGATCACGCTGCTGGCACTGGGGGCTCCCTGCACTCAGGGCACCGTGCAGAGCCCTAAAGGCTCTCCCAAAACCCTGAGTGGTGCCAGCACAGTAAAGAGCCCGAGGAACTGCGGAGATCCTGGCTGGGATGAGCTGGGACAGAGGGTGGGACAGCATGGTGGGACACCTCCCAGCAGAGTCCCACGGAGCGGGAAAGCATCTCAGCCATTTCACCTTGTTAGGCTGAGCAGCTGAAAATAGCCCTGGGATGAAAAACAAACCAGCTGGACACGTTCTCCAAAGCAGGAGGCTCCAGCTTTGTCCTGCCCCAGGCTCTGCCCTGCCTCAGGATCTGTCCTGTCCCCTGCCCCAGG
>VWZN01004077.1:41078-56167 GCA_013396955.1 Regulus satrapa | reverse complement strand
TTTTTTTTTTTTTTTTTTGAGGAAAGAAAACCTACAGAATGTCCATGGCATGTAAAATGTACCATAGAATGAATCATTTTCAGCAGCCTTGATGAAGTGGGAGATGTTCTGATTCGAACTGGAACCATCCACCTACTTCTGTTCATTGCATTGACACTGCTCTGTTCTCTTCTCTGAACTCTGAGAGTTACTTATCCACCCACATGGTTAATCTACAGAAACCATTCTGAAAGGTTTGTTCCTTACCCTATAATCTTTTATACTTTCTACCCTTTTTGTGTCATCAGCTAATTTTGACTATTTTTTAAATTAAGTAATTTATGTTCTACCATATCAATATAGGGTTTGACTTGAAGCTGTAAAATTCTAAGAATTCATATTTAAGGAAATAAATAAATACATATCACAACAGGCATTTTACAAATAAAATATTGATTGTATATGGTTTGCTGTGAGAAATTGTAAGTAGGTTTTTAATTGCATATTTAAATTTCAATTATTTTAAAAATTCCTTTCTTACTAATATTTTTAAAATAAAATGGTTTAATTCATTATAGAAAAAAAGACTTAATAGTCTTTAATCTTATTTTCTCTAGGGTATTTCTTTCAATTTGGTAAAGGCAATGAAATGAAGTATTATTAACAATTTCAGAGCAGAAGAATATTAGATGTGCTTTTGAGAAACAAAGTGGGAAACCTGTATGTCACACATTTTGTATTGGCTTTTTGGTGGGTCTCTCTTCTTCTTTTCCCTGTTCTTTCTTCATTTTTAAAGCAACTTTCCACCAAAAAAAAATAAATTGCAGCATGTAAGATGTTCACACACTCATACCTGCAACAGATCTGGTAATTGAAGTTTTCACAGCTGCTGGGAATTACATGTGTTACCTACACTCCCCTGCACTCTGCAGCTGTGCCTGCTCAGGAGTTGTGCTTCTGTCCCTGCTTCACATCTACATGATGCATCCAGTCCCCAGGGAAAGCTTGTTCTACCTGGAGTTGGTTTGTCACAGCAGGCAGTCCAATGTATTATAAATCAAATTCCTTACCCCAAAACACTGAAGTAAAACAAACCTGCCCTCTTAGTAAGAGAAGCAAATTATTCCTGAACTTCTTGCTGTGATGGTTATGTTGCTCTTATTCCTTATTTAGCAAATAGGGTGCTTCTGTGTGTAGCACATGAGCAGTTACTGAGGAGCAGACAGTCCCCAGAAAATGGTGTGATGGAGGCTATAAGCCTCTGGCATCATTTAGCAATTGATGATTTGTGTATGCTTTGTGCAAAGGGTCCCTTGAAAATTCACTTTCCCAGGTGCCTTGACTGATGGATGTATTTTACTGAGATGGATGCAGATTTCTTAAAGCATTCTTTTACTGTTTCAGCCCTTTCATGTGGTATAAAAGGTTGAGAGAATAGATTAATATAAACTCTGATTTCTAATTCATTGTTTTTCAGAGAGAAAATGTACTAGGATGAGTTTGTCCCTGACATCTAAATAAGCAGTTTGACAGCAAAAGTTGTGGACTGCTAAGCACATCTGGAAGATAAGTGCAAGAATTGTAAACCCAGTCCTATAACCAAATTCAGTCTGTCCTACATATCTGCCAAAGTCTTCCCTCTTCCCTTGCTCATGCTTTCATAATTCATGGCTGTAATTCACCTGGGGGTCGCTGGTGCTCTGTCAAAGTTTAATTGTTCTAATTACTTAATTATCTGCTCTGCTGAAGTGGTAAAGCCTTCACGTTTTACATTTTCCCTAGGAACATGCATCTGTGGGATATATCAGTCTCTGCATTTGGTAAATATAGGGAAAAGTAACTCAGTTATTGAGTCTTTCAGTTGCAAAGTCTACAGTGTTACTGATTCCTTACACTGGACTCAGCCCCTTGTTTTCTCAGCTTGTAGATTTTTGTGAGAGATTTCCTCTTTAAAATGAATGTACTTAGTTATGAATTTGCTGGCAAGATGGAAAGGCTAAAAAGGATGTGTAGAGTCATATTTTGCAGGCTAATCCAATTACAATGGAAGTCACTTTACAGTGGGTTCCTTTGAATGGCAAGGGAGAAGCATGGCCTCATCAAGCAAGAAAGTTGTCTTGTTTAGAGATACAGGTGTTCAGAGATCATAGTGGCAACTACTGAGTGACACTTCAGGAAGAACTGTAATAGGTGATGTGATAAAAACTTTTCACTTTAGAATAAATAACAAAAAAAAAGAGGCATTTTTCTGCATTAATTAGGCTTCTGTTTCTATGATGCAGATTTTCCTTGCAGAAGCTTCAGTCAAGTTAAACTTTTGTTTAGTAAATTTTTCTGTAGTAGGGAAAAATGAAGGATTTGAGGATCCTAAATGGTATTTACTGTCAAGAATTATTTCTTAAATGTATTTTTTTTCTTTTACTTCTGTGAGAGTAGAAAAGAAAATGTTCAATGTTTGTGTAGATGTTTTTCATAGCTGGGTGATGCCAGTTGATAAATGGAAGGTACTAAAGAAAAATGATTTATGAGGTAGCTATTTCTTCAGTTTTTGAAATAAAATTACTCCTGAAAGGCTAGAGAAGACTTTGTGTTAGCTTTGACTGTAGAAATGAAAAGACAGGTAGAATACAGCACAATTCTACTAATAGCAGTTAAATAATGCCTGTGCTCTTACTGTAATGGACAAGTACTGCCAATTTTCTGTTTTCTTTCACTGGATGAAAAGGAAGAGAATAATTTTATTTCATCAGGAATATTTCTTTGGATAAATGCATTAATGGAATGGGGTGCAAAAAGCAGCTCTTTTCGAGAAGATCAAGCTCTGTTCAGCTCTGTGGAGAACTTCAGTGGCTGTAACTACCAGGATTCATGGAACCAAGTCAATAAACTCCTGAAGCTCTATGTCTCTCTCTCTCCCTCCTACCCTCTTTACCTCCATATGTCAAGGGGCAGCATGCCTGTTGTAATAATAATCTCATAATTTTTCCTTATGTTAGTGCCCTGTGTCATTCAGAGAAAAGTCATTCTTGTACTGATGATCACAGTAACAAAGCTACAGGAGAAGGAAGAAAGCTGCTTATTGTAAAGGCGTAGTGAAGAAAGTCTGCTGAGTGTTTGGACAAGAGAATTCAAATATCAGGAGAATAGGTAATTCCAGAGAAGAAGCTGGAAAACATGAAATCCATCAGCCTTCATCAATATTGTTGCAATTCAGACCCAAGGAGCATATTTACTGATGTCCGTATAATTTTCAAAGCCTCACTAAGCAAGTGTGCTGTCTTGATAAAGCTCTGGCTGGGATTGGCAAATGTGCACCTAAAGCATTGGGAGATATGTTGAAAGTCACTTATCACCGGTCTATGCCATATCTTTTTTTTTATATTATTAAGCCTTATGTATTCATATGTGAATTAGCTTCTAAATATAGTATTTACATATGAAAATTCTATATTGAGATGTAGATGTTGCTGTTTCCACAATGTATTGCATTTTTTAAAGTACTTTTTTAAAAGAATGCTAATTTTACAGTTATGCTCCTGCTGTAAAGCTGGGATTGTTGCGCGACACAAAGAAGATAAAGACATACTTTTGGTATTTTTATTTCTAAACTGATGAATCTAGAAGTGCTTTTAAGTCTGCCTCTAGATCAAGACAAGTTTTATTGGAGACAAGTCTTCATCTTCTCTGTGCTTTTTTTTTTTTTCTTTTTTTTTTTCTTTCTTTCTTTTAATGGCTTATGTGCTTCCTTCACAGCTTTTATTTTCTCAAACAGGTTGGGGGAGGGACTGCTGAAATTTGCTTTCTAGAGGAGACCTCTTTAGGAAATTCCACCCCAAATGTGTCCCAAAACAGGAAACATATATGGTGTGAGTTTGTGGTTTTGTGACACAGACAAGCTTACAAGACCCTTTATGACTTCTGAAGATGGTGGTCTTAACTTACTGCCCTCCTACTACAGCCATTTTGCAAATACAGATTTTTGTCTGATTCCATATGAAGTCAATTACAGGAAGTTATGTCAGCACACTGCTGTTCATGTTTTCTTGCAGTTATTCTTTCTTCTGTTTCATCACATGAGATTGGATTACCCTTGGAATCCATTTGAAACTGTAGTGAGAGAAGAGAAAAAAACAAACCAAACAACAGGGAAAGGCAGTGAGCTCCATTTCTACATTCATTTGTGCCAAGATCTGTGAAGGAAAATAATAATAAAAATAATAAGTAATAACATATAATTAATAATATTATTATTAACTGTATAATATAATAATATAATAATAGTGATGTTATTGAGTACCATTCCATATTTTTTAAGCAAGACAATTTGCACAATTTTGTATTTTTGTGTGTGTTTCTGCTTGCTCTTTGAAGTGAAACCTATGTTAGAATATCTTTTAAAATAACCTAGAAGGAAACTGGAGATCAGGAAATTTGTTGAGAGTGTAGTAGCCTGTGTACAAGCTTTAGAAGGCATTTTTTTCAACAAACTTTGCTAAGGTACTTTTTCCTTTGACCTGCCTTAAGTCAGTCTTCTCATTTCACTGTCTGGAAATGGTTTGTAAAGATGCAGAGTTATTGATTCTTTCTGATGCTGTGTAGGTGAACTGCATAATACAAACACGTGTATCTGCATCTGATGGAGCAGTGGCATTAATGAAATCAACAGCAGCACTGTGTTCTTTGCATCATTCCCTTCTGCCAGGTGTGGAAGAGGAGGAGGAGGAGGAGGAGAAGACAGTCTGTCACAGGAGGGTTTCTGCAAAAGAAGAGACTGTGAGGAAAAGTGGTAGGGCTTCCTACACAACCTGATCCGTTTTCTCATGGTGCCTACTCCCACACTGCCTGGTGTGTTCTTATTAGGAACTGTCTGCTCATTTCCAGTATCCGTCTTATTCCTTAGAGGATCCTATTAAGATTCATGGGTCATGCAAAAGTAAAATTTCATAACACTCTAAAAACAGAATGAGTGCTAAAGTGAAGGATCATTCTCACATACTGTATGCCAGGTAAACTCAAACTGTGGCATAGCAAATGATTTTTTTTTTTTTTTTAAATAATCAGAAACAGCTTTCACTAAAAACAGTAACACTATACACCCTGAGAAGATGCCCAGAGCTTTGTTAGCTTTTTCTGAAAAAAAAAGATGAAGTCCTTGATCTCTGCTCATTATCATCATTTAATAGATTCCATCTTCTCCCTTACCCCAGCTTTAATTTGCACTTACCTTTAAAATAATTCCCAGAATTTTCTTTTCATATTTTGCCCCATATAAGATGTTACTTGATAGCAGGATAAATTTTAGAACAAATATTTAAAATATTTTGACTTATAGTGATGTGTAAATGATTACCAATGGGTACACTTTATTTTCTCTTCTGCTGAGTGCCGTAATAATTAATGTCACTGTTGTTTAAAAGGTCATTTAATGCATTTCTATGGCACATTTATTTATAAACTAAAAGGATTCAATTTAATACATTGGATATTTCTGTGATTAAAGAACTTTTTTTTACAAGTTATGAAATGTTCAGCCTTCAGCTGCATGTACTCAGCAAAGCCAATGTAGCAAGTGTGTCAAAGGAAAATCCTGCTTTAGGGTAGCCCTTATATGTGCCTTCTCTCTCTGCTGTTTTCTCTCCCTGCTGTCTTATAAATGCTCTCATATATGTGTACTAGAAATGAACTCTCTTTTTAAAAAGATGAAGAAAAACAAACCAAAGCTTGAAATGAGTAATATTCTTTTATACCACTGCTTTTTACTTTCATAATTTAAAACGCTTGAATTAATACTGTGAGACCAAGTGGTGGATGAAAAAAAAGTAGTGTATTTATAAGTTGGAGTTTAAGGAGACACCAAAAAAAATTTAAGCATAGTCTGCTCTGGCCTTTGCAGCTAGCAGTGCTATCACTTGTTGTGCTAGTGAATTTTGTAGCAGTGCTGGGTTTTATTATGTACGTAGTTGAGGCTAAGTAGACTAGAAGGAAGTAATTTCAATGGTCAGGCTCTTTTTGTTATGAGTTTACTGCTTTCCTTTGACACGCTTTTTATTTTTTTTTTTTTTTTTTTAAGGACAAAATTTTTGTTAGTTTTTATCCAAATTAATCATCTTTCAAGTTCCTTTGACTATGAAAGCAAAGTGCTGGATTTTCATTATAGATGCAAATGAATATGGGAGAAAGCAAATACTTTGGAATAAAGCCTAATTATTATGGATTCATCTTGCAAATAAAAGACATGACTTAAACTCTTCTTTTAATAATGGCAAAAAGCTGCACTTTAGATTTCTGAGCTTTTAGGGAAAATGGCTCCCCTTCCTTTTAATCTTATGAATAAAGCGACTGATGATGCCAGTTTTAAAACACAGAGCTGTTGAGCCCACCCTTAGAATCACAGAATTATAGAATAGCTTTGGGTTGGGAGGGACCTTTTTAAAATGCATGTGCAGATAGGGAGTTTCGCAATGTTGCCATGGAGTTTTTATGAATTCCTCATGGCAGTGCCTGGGAAGCAGACAGTGAGTTGTGTGTCCCTCTGGCAAGGTGGCAGCACTTTCAGGATGAGACACCAGTGACCCTTGGTGCTTTACCAGGAAAGAAGGAGCTTCCAATGATCTCTTAGACACATGGGACAGAAATTATTTTTTCAGATCAGACAGGCGAACTCTGATTTACCCTCATTTTAGGTACTTTTTTTGCCGTTTTTAAGTGCTGATATGGCAGTTTATGATTTGTAGCTAGAAATCAGTTCCTGATGGGAAAGCATGAAAAAAAAATGTTAGAAGGCAGTGCGTTTCTAATATTGCTAAAATAATTTTAACACCTTCCTCTGCTTCTGATACTCAATCAGACTAATTAAATCAATTCAAATTTGCAGCTTCTGATTTTTTATACTGTAATTTGCTTCTCTCCTATTTGTTTTGAAGTCATGTTGCCACCACTAATGACTTCTTGCATTGGTTTCAGTTACAGAACTTGATATTTAGCTAAGATCTTTAACACACAGTGAAGATCGTAATGAATAATTACACTGTTCTACCCAGCTTTTTAAACAATGTGTTTGTTTTGAGAAGCATTTATTTTCTTTATGAAGAAAAGCAAAGCAGATTCTTGCTTTTCCTTTAACTTGATGTCCTTTTCTGTTCCATTTTAATAGATCACCTCTGCTATATTTCCTTAACTGACCCAAAGGGAACATCTTAATATGGTATTGAAAGGAAGGAGGTAGGTATGAGAGGGAATTAAAAGATTATTAGCATTCAGCAAGTCACTGGAACTAAAGATACTTTGCAACCATTTCCTTGATTGTGCCTTTGGGAAAGAATCCTATCTGTTTACCTAGCATGTTCTCAGCTCAGACCTCTTAGGATTTAGAGGATATTGAAAACAGCAATGTGTGGAGGCCAGATATATGCTAGAAGGATAAGGATGCCTGCATTTTGCCATGGGAAGTGGAATTATATCTCAATCCTGTGCACAACAAGCTATTTATCATGCTCAGAAAACAGCAGTAGGTAACAAACTTGAAACCTTTGCAGCTAGGAGACTGTTTATATATCTCAAAACCTTTTTTTTGTTTTTCTTTTTTTTTTTTTTTTTGTGAAGAAAAGATTCTCACCTTCATGTCATGTTGCATTGCGGTTTATTGAGGAATGCTGCAGTGATTTCTTATTTTAGTTTGTTGCATTTTATCTAAGGGTAACTGATGCCCATTAATTTGATGTGTGAAATTATACAATGCAGGTCTGAACTCATAAGTTTCTCTTCCCTTTAGGCTGTTTAAGGTGATTTCACATGTGTTATGAAGTTGCTGGTCTTTTTAGGGAAAAAACACCTGGCCTTATTGGGGATCCAGTGATTTCTTTTTTACAGACTTCAAAATAGATCAGCTAAATGGAATGTGAATGGGAGACAGGACTAAGGTTTCTGGTCAGTCAGATATGAGGAAGATATTGGATTCCATTCTGACTCTGAGTGAAGGAATTCCGATTTTTAATACCTGTGAAGAAACCCTGACATAAGGTATGTCTCTCAGACAGAGATGTTTAGAAGTTATGTTGCTATGGGGATATTTGGGCTCTTGAAGAAAATCGCAAGCTAGGCATGCACTCATTTAGTCTAGTGTGACAGAATTCAGTGCAAACTTCTGGGGAACAGGCTCAAATCCAGCGCTGTGCATGATGCCACATAAGTTCAGGGCTGCTAAAAAAGGTCAGATACTACAGGACCACTTAAAATAATGTTGCAAATATATTTAAAGGCAAAGTATTTTATTCCACTGGAAGGATTGATTCTAAATAATATAATAATAATACTAATAATCATTATAAAAAGCACTAATCCTTGTTAATGATATAGAAGATGGCATTAAATACATATTATATTCAATTCTTTTACAAACTGCAAATTGTTTACATTATCCTATGTCTTTTGTGCTACAAAGGAACTGGCTTTGTGCATGTAAAGGTTTTACCTATTTTAGTAGCAGTACACATTGCAGTAATTACACAATTAGTGCATGTTTTTATTAATAATTTTTCTGCAGGAGACTCTAGTTACATTTAAGTTATTAGGATTAAATTTTATGGTCTCCATCCCTAGAACTGGTTATAGCTGTGCTAACAGAGAATCATCTTCTAACAACTTTTTAATGGAGGCACTGGTAGCTCTATTGGAAGTGAGTAAAATAAAGAGTGATGGGTCCATTTTTCTTCTAACACTTCTCTTGGCCAACCCAAGAGACAGGAAGACTTATCAGGCAATAAAAAATACAATGCTAGTAAGTAAAGAAAATTCCCTTTGGTTTTGATTCATCCTTAGTTTGGTATTCTCTTCATCACGCTTTTAATTATTGATATTTTTATAATAGGGATTTCATCAAAACTCCTAATTGCTTTTCTTGAAGACAATTTTTTGAACAGTTTAAATTTCTGTGTCTGTATGTGGGCATGGTTTTATATTTTTATGTGATTTTTTTCCGCTCTCTTTTTTAAAAAAGGTGTGCTTTGTACTCCATTAACTTCATTCTTTCCATACAGCTTAACTTTTGACAATTGCAGGAATGACATTCCAAGAAGAAGGAAAAAGGAGAGCTAGTTGGATTTTGACAAAAATGGACCAACCAATAGCAATAATAATTTACTTTCATTTGACATAAATGTGTCAACTTTTGAAAAGTATTCGACTGCTGCCAAAGCTAGACTGGTATTAAAAGCTTTATATTAACCTGACTTTCAGAAAGAAGTGAAGTGGACTGTTTCCCTGTGTGAGTTAATTGGGTTTTTTTTTTAACCTTTTCTTTTTCCCTCCTGGGGAATTTTTCACAAACAGCAAAAAGTTACTTTCATGTCAAAGTTTGATTAATTTGCTGTAATGAGAACAATTCCCTTTTAGCTCTGCTTCTGAAATCTAAGACTGAATAAATAGAGACTTCTTAGCTCTTCTAAATTTTGCTCATAAATGCATTGGAAGATTAAGATCTGTGGTGTGTTTGCCATGTTTTCTGCTTACACCAAAACTGTTCATAGAGAGAATGGTGCTGTGGATTCTCTACAGAAATATTTATAAAGATAGTTATTTCACTGTCTAAAATCCTTCAGCTGCATATTTTTTCTATATTCCTTCCTGCTGTTTTGACCTGTAATTTCACATATAATTATAAAGACTATAAATTAGGCTCATCATGGGCAAAATTATATTTTATTTACTTGAACTAATGTATATATCATGATTTTTAAATAGGTGGAAGGCTGCAAAATATTTTGAAATATATCTGCAATGTATGTTTTAACATAGTGCCAGTACCCATACATAAACAATTCTACAATGAATTCAGATGTAAAAATCCCACTAACATTTCTAAGATTTGTGTTGTAATGCTGAAGACGTCTGATCGCTTTGAAATTCAAACTTAGACAAGTTCCAAAATGGTAGTTCTCCCATTTCTGTCACTCTTCTTCCTCCATAAAATTAGATCAAGATATACAATAATCAGTTTTATCAAAAGAGAAAGAAATTTTGGATTTTAGTGAGCTGAATATGTTACTTTACTTCACCTTAAACTATGTAAACTACAGAGAGAAGAAAGCTGGGGAAAAGCAGAGGTGGGTCAGTGGGAATTCCCTATTTGTCAGCACTCAGGTTTAAAATAGTGCTGAAACTATGTCCTTGTCCTTGAATGCTTTTTGCTGCTGCTGTGCATAACTCCAGCTATTCAGCAGCCCCTACGGAGCTGTTTGCTGACTCCTCCACTAGTAGGGTCGAGGAGAGAATCAGAAGGGTAAAAGCTGGAAGACCTGTACGCTGACTAAAACCAGCTTAATAAGGAAAGCAAAGCCATGTACACAAAGCAAAACAAGGAATTAATTTACTACTTCCCGTGAGTGGGCAGGTGTTCACCCATCTCCAGGGGAGCATGGCCCCATCACTTATATTAGTGACTTGGGAAGACAAATGATTCATTCCAAATGTTACTCCTTTTTGTTCTTTCCTTCACAGTTCCCCATACACCGAACATGATGCCACATGGTCTGGAATATCCCTTTGGTCGGTTTGGCTCACCTCTCCTGACTGTGACTTGTCACAACCTCCCATGCACTCCCAATTTCCTTGACAGTGTGGCAGCACAAAGAAAAGCAGAAGAGGGCTTGGCTGCTGCTCAGAAATGAGAAATCTCTAAATTATCACGATTGTGTTCAGCACAAATGCAAAAAACCACAGCCTTATATTAGCCACTGTAAATAAGATTATATCTACCCCTGCCAAAAACAGCCTAACATATGTTACCCGTATTCTGGAATTGTGTTTTTATTTGATCACTTATGTTGGAATCATGATGCAATAGGGAATTTACCTTAATTACCCATAATATTTATGTTTCTTCACAATATAGCTGTGTGTAGGTAGTATCAAGAGAGATTATTGGAGACTGATTTAGAGTGATATGGGTAATAGTGACTTCTATGGTAAATGAATGCTGATTTCTCTTATTGTTTTTAAAGGAAAGTTTATTTGTTTATTTGGGGTTTTGTTGTTGTTTTTATAATGCTATTTTTCTGAGGTGTCCTACCATTTGCTGAAAGACAGCCAGGAATCCATGCAGTTGAGACAGACCATCACCAGTGGAAGTGGTGATCATCAACAGTGTGCAGTGCTGGCAATATCCACGAGCAATGAGTGGAAATCTTGGAAATCTCTTTATATGACTGCCCAGCACATTTGATTACCTTCTACACTCCCACGCCAAAATCAACTTCAGTTCCTCTGGGTTTTTGTTAGTTTGTTTGTTTTTGGTTTTGTTCTTTTTTTTTTTTTTTTCCCCTTTCTTTATCAGTAGTAGTTTATACTAAAATTTCCTCTTTAATAAACACCGTGAAAGTCTCTGGAGAAGCTTTTGGTCTCTCACATGCCTGACATGTTGTAAGGCTGAGAGGCTGTAAAAAAGGCTCTCCACAGGCAGACATGGCTGGGGCACAGGCTGATGTACCAGCTGTAAGGTTACAGTTCTAACTTCCAAATTTAAGGCACTGTGTCCCTACTTGCAGCCCCTTTTACAACACTTCATTATCTTGGGAGACATTTTCCAGCTTTCCCAAAATGGCATGATCAGTGGACCTTGACAGCTGCTTCTTTAACAACTGCTATGCATCTGACCACTGACCTGGCTTCCTGTGCATCTGTTGTTGGTCAAAAAGATCAATCTAAGCATGTGGAGAACCTTACTGAATGTACTTTGTCTGGAATTAATTTGCTCCTTCCAGTACAACTAATCAAATACACACACTTACACAGGTCCTCTGTTACTACCAGTTTTAATTAACAATTTTATGAGTGATAGGCCAAGGAATTTCTGTNGGTACATCAGAATATTCACTATGTTTTGTATTGAGGAGTACAGGAAAGTGTGATAAGAAACAAATACTGTCCTTTAGATTTCCTAAATTGCCCTCAACAGTCTGTGACATTTTCTGTGACTATCAATTGCAATGTGCAGTAGCATATCAAAGGGCACATGGTGCCTTGAGTAATTTACTTCTGTTTCTATGCTCTGAAATGTCTATTCAGAATATTGTCTTACCCCTAGGGAAACGGTTGAGAGGATGGGGAAGAAGCCCTGGAAGGAAATATTATTACCTCTACTTGCAGTTCACTAGAGGTTTTCTGTTTGGTTTTTCAATGAACTTATCTGCCCTTAATCCTAAGAATGTAAGAATGGATTTCACAAGTCATAATTTGTATACATAACCTACTGTCTATTTAAATCTCTTATTTAATCTTTTATCCAACTTCTTTTTTCTTAGTTTTAAATCTCTAAATGTAAATGTAAGGATTTGAGCCTTAACGTAATAGTGCTCCTATGCTTAGTTCGTTTCTTTCAATTTTTTTAACAATCTTGAAGTTTCCTCTGTGTTTCTGATTGATTCTCATATGAAACGATTAAATATTCAGAAAAATATGTAGGAAATATGGCCATATGTGGGGAGTTTTTGTTTTTCTTTGTTTTTGTTTTTATTTTTGTTTTCCAAGGGATTGATTTTTATTGAGAAATAATCCTTCTGTTTTTCTTCCATATATATTAGGGCTTACCTCTAATCTTGGAATCAAAAGCCTCTAAAATTGCTTTAGATTTATTTTTTAATTTTCTTTTGTAGATTGGCATGGCTTCCTAACATCTGATTCAATANTTTTTTTTTTTTTTCCCCTTTCTTTATCAGTAGTAGTTTATACTAAAATTTCCTCTTTAATAAACACCGTGAAAGTCTCTGGAGAAGCTTTTGGTCTCTCACATGCCTGACATGTTGTAAGGCTGAGAGGCTGTAAAAAAGGCTCTCCACAGGCAGACATGGCTAGGGCACAGGCTGATGTACCAGCTGTAAGGTTACAGTTCTAACTTCCAAATTTAAGGCACTGTGTCCCTACTTGCAGCCCCTTTTACAACACTTCATTATCTTGGGAGACATTTTCCAGCTTTCCCAAAATGGCATGATCAGTGGACCTTGACAGCTGCTTCTTTAACAACTGCTATGCATCTGACCACTGACCTGGCTTCCTGTGCATCTGTTGTTGGTCAAAAAGATCAATCTAAGCATGTGGAGAACCTTACTGAATGTACTTTGTCTGGAATTAATTTGCTCCTTCCAGTACAACTAATCAAATACACACACTTACACAGGTCCTCTGTTACTACCAGTTTTAATTAACAATTTTATGAGTGATAGGCCAAGGAATTTCTGTTCTTAATTAGTGGAAAAGCATCTCTTGTGAATGCTGCTATGTGTCTGGCAAAAGAAAGGAAACTGTACAAAGACAGAGGGACATTAATGAATAAAATCTAGGCAAACAGTGCATCAAGACACCAAATCAAGCTTCTTTCAAGTTTAATCTTTGATGATTTTACCTTATATACAGAAAAAATGTCCTTCTTATTATGGACTAAATGACTATAAACAATAGTAAAAGAGATTTATTGGACGAATACATAGGTGAAGGAAAACTTTTCATAAAAGTGGACTTATGAGTCTTGATTCTTCCTAGGCACGCAGAATTACTTTTTGTCTGGTTGCCCAATGTTGCTGATGTTGGTCAGGCTGACACCAGAAATCACAGTGGGTAAACTGAATGGAAAATGGATTGTGGAGTTCTGGTGGGTTTTCCAGAACTTCTCCAAAGNCAGTTCACTAGAGGTTTTCTGTTTGGTTTTTCAATGAACTTATCTGCCCTTGATCCTAAGAATGTAAGAATGGATTTCACAAGTCATAATTTGTATACATAACCTACTGTCTATTTAAATCTCTTATTTAATCTTTTATCCAACTTCTTTTTTCTTAGTTTTAAATCTCTAAATGTAAATGTAAGGATTTGAGCCTTAACGTAATAGTGCTCCTATGCTTAGTTCGTTTCTTTCAATTTTTTTAACAATCTTGAAGTTTCCTCTGTGTTTCTGATTGATTCTCATATGAAACGATTAAATATTCAGAAAAATATGTAGGAAATATGGCCATATGTGGGGAGTTTTTGTTTTTCTTTGTTTTTGTTTTTATTTTTGTTTTCCAAGGGATTGATTTTTATTGAGAAATAATCCTTCTGTTTTTCTTCCATATATATTAGGGCTTACCTCTAATCTTGGAATCAAAAGCCTCTAAAATTGCTTTAGATTTATTTTTTAATTTTCTTTTGTAGATTGGCATGGCTTCCTAACATCTGATTCAATATTACTTACATTGTAGTTTTAACCTTAAACATCTGAGAAAAATGAGTTTTGTTCAGAGTAAAATTTATTCCTAAAAATATTTATTGCCATTATTTTCATCCTCTGAATTGATTCCTTTGACCTTACTTGCAAATTTTGTTACTATTGATGGGTAAGGTTGAAGAGAAGCTGTATTAGGTGAAAAGGTAGATAACTAATATTTTTGTAATGTTTATTGTATACTTTATTAGTGTGGGAATGAGCCTAGTTAACACTATTGTCCGTTTTAAAGGATACAAGCTAAGAAGGGAACTCTGAATGAAATCCAAGTTTGTGATCCTAAAAATTATAGCAGCAGACATTGGCCATAGTTGTCCTGTTTTAGACACAGCAAACTCATCTTGCTCCCTTGCATTTTCCTTCCATGTTCTGCCTCAGCCAAAACAGAAACACCTTTTTTGCTTCTCATCCAGAATGTGCACTGACTTACCCACTCAAATGAAAGAATTTTCTCTTGTTCCTACTTTTGTGGGGCTTTTCCCCCTCTCTCTCATTAAATAAATGAGCATCCCTGAACACCGAGTATCAGCCCAGAGCTAGAGTTTACATAACATAATTCTTTACAATTTGTGCAAGAGCTGTAGCAACAATGTACCCAGTGCTGCCCAGGTGTGTCCCTTATTGAGCAAGACACATATTGTCTACCCACCTTTGACAAGGCTTTCCAACATAAAGGATCCTATGACTCTATGAAACAGTACTAAACTCCACTAAATGTGCTGCTGCATGTTTTTGGTATCTTTTCCTTTAATGTAAACATTTGTGAGTTAAATCATGTTGCTTGGTACTTACTGAGAATATTGTTGTCCTGTGGGTTTTGTTTTTTTGGGGTTTTTTTTTGTCTGTTTTTGTGGGGTTTTTTTTT
>VWZN01004077.1:22806-35365 GCA_013396955.1 Regulus satrapa | reverse complement strand
TTTTTCTTTTCCCTAGAAAGATCAGGAGAATTCATCTAGTCTTTAGCCAGTAAATCTAGTGCTTTCTTAGAAATCAACCTTCATGGCCAGGTGGAGCTGGGAAGACATTTTGCTATGTACCTCTCTTAGACATCACTGACACAGAGAGATTAAAACTTATTACAAAACCCCTTGGTTTTGAGAAATCCTTTGTTTAGAACAAATACTTGTTTTAGTAAAAAATTTAAAGGTTTCATATTTTTGCTTTGAAAATACAAAATAGTTCTAGTAATTCCTTTTATAATAAAAAATATAAAATTTGAAATTAAACATAAAAATATTGAAAGAAGTATTATTGAATTTAATCGAAATTTAGGCTGAAAAAATAAGTTTGGCATATTGCAGAATGAGGATTTTTAAGCTCCAGACCTTTTCAGTTTTCTGAAGAAGTTTCCTTCTAACCCCTCATTCCCATTTTTATACCCCTTGATTATTTTTATTGTTTTTAAATTTCAAAGTATACTCATTTCCAAATTTGCTCTAGGAGTATCTCACTGATCTGACACTTTTGTACTGACAAAGGCCTTAGAGAAACCTATTCACAAGAGTGTAGTCCCATTTCTGAGACTCCAAGTTCACCCTCTGTTAAATTGCATGGTATTTTCTTAATCTTTTGCCTTTTTGTTAATGAGACCAGACAAAGTAAGAAACTTAGGCAAACTTTTACTGAGATATTTACTCTGCTAAAGATTTGAAAATTGGAAATTAGTGGAAGCCAGAGAAAACTATCAATAACACTACATGCAACTACTATAGACAATGCCCTAATTCCACACTGTTAATGAACCATCTGTTTTTCTTTTTTTTTTTTTTTTTTTTTTTTTTTTTTTTTTTTTTTTTTTTTTTTTTTTTTTTTTTTTTTTATTTTTCTTCNCTGGCTTTTTTAATTTATTTTGTTTACATTTGCTGCTCACATACTCATTTCCTCTAAGAAAGTGTTCTTTCTCCAAAAATTCCCTGGAAAAAAAATCCAGAATTAAATAAATAAATGACACAACTTTCACTGATGCCACATCTAAACTCGTCCAGGATTTCTTGAAATTTTCTAGCACTTTTATGTACAGCTTATTTGTCTATCAGAATTATCTGTTTCTCATGCTGTCTATTTCAGAATTATCATCTCATGTTTGGGCTCAGATTCCAGTCTTGAGGGCATTTACTGTGTAATGGAAAGCATTCCATCTTTCTTAATAGTTTTTGAAAATATGTGCACATTTTTATTTTTCAGCCACTGAAATACTGTCTTTAACTTTATGAAGAGCCAAATGTATACAAGTATTTCTTTTAAATTATTCTGCAATTTTACTGCTAATATCTTTGCCCAAGTCTGACTCTGAGTACTCCAGAAAGTCCATATGGCAAACAGAGGTTTTTTCTCTGAAGGCCACAATGCTGCCGTCCTTTCTCTGCACTAAAGCTGTGGTACTGAGGAGTGGTACTGAGGTGAGTAGGGCTGTGCAGCTACTAAATTAAGTGCTTAAGTGTACTCCCTGGCCTAAGTACATGAAACTTCATCAGACCACCAGGCTATTTATATCAAACTATTATGTGCCTGCATTACATGTGCAATCAGCCTTTACTAGACACTTTAAATTCAACTGCTTCATATTGTCATATAAAGTATGAAGTGGTGCAGGTCGTTCTACACCCTGAGGAGGAAGGAGAAAGACTGATGATAGCAACAGCAGTGACTGTCCTTCACGTTTCTGTCATTCTGCAGAAGTGGACTGCTGACCACAGCAGCTGAGTCATGAAGACCTGCTGTTTGCAGAGCATTGCATTTTGTTGGATCTTATACTGTCCTGATGCATGAGATGTCTAAGGGTTTATCAGGGCCAATGGTGGAGTCCATCATGTCAAAATTTTCTCCTTCACTGTTCACTTAGAAGAGGCCTCATGAGGACTGATAAAAGGAGCTGCATTTTTTTCCAGCCTGGAGCAAAGGAGGCTCAAGGAATATCTTATCCTCTACAACACAGGAAAGGAGGCTGTAGCAATGTGGGGTCTGGTCTTTTCTCCCAGGTGATAGGCCAGCAGGAGATAACCTAGATATTAGGAAAAGCTCCTGAATGAAAAGATTGGCCAGGCATTGGAACAAGCTGCTCAGGGAAGTGGTAAAATCATCATGCTTGGAAGCATTTAAAAAACATGTGGATGTAGCACTTAGAGACATGGTTTACTTGTGAATACAGCAGTGTTAGATTAACTGGTATACTGAATGATCTTAGAGGTCTTTTCTGACCTAAACAATACTATGATTCTAGGAGGATCTCCGTTCTCTTCTCTTTTTAAAGCAGCCACAGGAGGTTTAACTGTAGCTTGGGACACTGGTAGGAGGAGAAAAGGGACATTGATTCAGGACAAGGTTATTTGTATAAAATCTTTGGCTTCTAATCAACTTTAACTTTTATACCTAGAACTTTGTTTATGGATCCTGGCTATATTCAGGATCACAAAGCTGAAAGCAAAGCTGGTTTATTTAGCCTTAGGGGCTTTTGTGCCCTCATGCTACTTACAAGCCAGTCACGATTTGGCCCATAAATTGCTCAGTGCTTTGCACTTTCAGAGGAATGATTAAGAGCACTCTGTCTACGAATAGGCTATTTGTACTCCACAGTCATCAGCAAAACACTGCTAATAGATGCTGTAGTGTTTGGCTTTGACTTGCCCTTTGCAAAGTTCACACAGTCTGCCATCTGAATCATAGACAGCAGATGCACTGAGGTCTGATCTCACTGCTATTTGCCAAAACGGAAAAGATATTAAACATAGGGCAAAAACACAGACATGCCTGACACTGCTGAGAATAGACCATGTCGTTTAGATTTTCCTCTCAAGTATTATCTTTTTGAACATGACATTTGAGGATGAGTTATTATATGACTATGTTTTTAAGAAAAAAATGGATCAAGCAGCGAGTGTTCATGAGCCTCTTCTGTACCTTCTATTAAATGCTTTTTGTCAAATTGATAAATATGAAATATTGATTTGTGTTGTTTTCTTGGCACCCCTCTTGAATTTGTCAAGTTTAATGGATCTTCCCCATGATGCTTTATTTATCATGGAATCCATAGTAATTTTCAAGTGAAATGACAGCTCTTATGATTGAATGGGAACTTCAGTATTAGTCTGGATGAAATTTGCCTGCTATTGATTTAAGTCAGGTGTCTCTATAATTATGGAAGTGATCTTTTTAAAAAAAATTTATTTTTAATAATGTGTCAATAGTAATCTTAAAGAATAGTTTGTTCATCCTGTATATTAGAAAGGTTTTACAACTCAGCACTGGGGATTGAATTTATGCAGCTTGATATTGGTGCATGCTACTTACCTCTTTGATACTGGCACCTCTTGGCACAAGGTTAATAAATACTTTTAAGGAAATTACAGGAAAGGATATTGAAGTCTTGTACAGTGGAAGTCCTCCAGGAGCAAAAGACTGCATTTGGCACTGCTAAACAGCTGGATCACAACCTTCATGGTCAGACTAAATAAGCAGGAGGAACTCCCTCACATACTGAGAAGTTAACTGTAGTCATTCTTAGCTTGTAATTTCTAATATCAGGGGTGAAATATTTTTCTAAAGATTCACTTTTTAAAGTGAAACTCTTTTTTTTTCTGACAACTGTCTCATAAAAGGTACACTTAACAAACTCCAATGTCAAGGAAAATACTTTAGGCATACTTATCTAATTTAACTCTGAAATGGACCAAAATGGTATAATACTGGTATTTTTTGGAAGACTTGCAAGAAGTGATCTATTTATTGTAAGGAAACGTTATGTTGTGTAGATGCGCATATTAGAATGTAGTTTCCCCTCAGGCTCTGTGTGTGTGTGTGTGTGTATGGCTTCATTCCTTCCCACAGCTTTTTTTAATTGTTGGGAATATTTAGTATAACTTATTATGTTTGAATTTTGGAGGTCTATATTCATAGAAGCTTTCTTTTTAGAGGGAGCATTATCACTATTATTTACTTTAAATAGATACCCGAAATACACAGTGAAGATATATAATGTCTAAGTAAATAATTATTTTGGATTTCTCATACACTTTGATACTCTGAAAGAGTCAACTTTAATGCAACTCAGATAAACTCAGAAAGGCTTGCTCAGGTATACATTACCCTAAAAAATACAAACTTGTTTTATTGTTCCATGGTTGAAAATGCCCTTTAAAACAGCCATGGTATAGTAATCTTGGGAGCATTCAGAACAATTGTCTTATTCTTTGTGGCAGCTAGTGGAAAAATAAAGCATTTTCTGTTAAAAGGTCTGTTTAGAGACTTGTCCTGACTTTACAATAGCAGTGACCACTGAGCACTAGAGAAAGATGGATTTTGATACAGATTTACTAGTTCAGTGCTTTCTTCTTACTATGTGACATACTGACAGCTGAATGATTTATGATGCCTCATAAATAAGAGGCAGTATTGCTACTTAAAAAAAAAAAAAAAAAACTTTTTATTTTTAAAGCAAATAAATCTTTGAGTGAAAACATATCCTGTCTAGAAAGATGAGGGAAGTACAATTTAGAAACTACTCAAGTTTCGTTTACAGTCAAGCTTCCTTCTTGGTCCTTGCGTGCCTTTTGTACTGACACTCCATCTGAAGATGTTAAAATGTAGGCTCACTAACTTTGGCTAACATGATAAATCTGGGTTAAGATTTGAGCTGGTAATGAAGCTTGCATTGAAGTATTGCTTGGTGCAGAAGTAAGAACAATGTCTTTCCATTTCACGTGGAGGTACGAGGTCCATGGAGGAATTAAAATGATACAGAAAACCCTCAAGGGAGAAAGAGAAGGGGGAAAAATGGGAATATGGAGAGAATAACAGTTGAAATAGAGGAAAAAAGTTGAATGGAGGAAATCTTAGCTGCTCATCCATGTGTCTTTCATAACCTCTGAGGAAACCTATTGAATCTTGTCTTCTTGTTAAAATTCTATATTTGAAGTATTTTTCTGTAATGCTGAGACTGCTTACTCAGGGTGTAATTAGCTCTTTCACAGGCTTTACCCGGGCTGCTCCCTCAGCGTACTTCTATGTTACAAATATGTTACAAAATAAGCACAGGTCTGATTTTCTTCTATCTTGGGTGTAGTCCAAGATTATTTTCTCATTTAGATTGAAGAGTGCTTTTTTTTGTTGTTTGTTTTTTGTTTGTTTGTTTGGGTTGGTTGGGTGTTGGGGTTTTCCTTTGTTCTGATTTTGTTTGGTGTTGGGGTATAAGAGGCAGGAGTTTCTATGAACTCCACAGAGGAAGAAATGGATACAGACATTGAATTAAAATCTTTAGGGAAATTGGGATGTATTGGACTGCATAGACATACAGTGAAGATACAAGTATAATTTCTAGTTGTAATTTTAAGCAGATAAGTGAGTAGTTAGGTAAAATATATCCTAAACACTTTAAAATGCTTTACTTACCTTAGAAAAATAGAAAACCTTTGAAACACTAACAATCCCTGTTGCCTAGTTCTATCACCTCTCCAGAACATAGCATTAAATTGTTTGCATTTTAAGAACAAAATAAGATTGACTCATTTACGTTAATAGATAAAGGGTTTGCATGGAGTATTCATTGCATTTTTAAAATGGGACAGATAGAATTTACTTGCATGGATAGATAGAAATGTGTAAACATGCGAAGAGAGAGAAACACCATTTTTCGTATGTTAGGAATTAATTTCTCATAGTTGTAGTAAATTTTGTTTAGAATCATATTCTCAACTTATTGGTTAATTTAGAAAAAAAAACCTGCTTGGCATCAGGGTGAAAAGGTGGCTCCTGGATCCCTGATATCCTGCTTGCTGGTTCCTGGTCCCTGTTTCCTGCATCCCGATACGAGCACCCTGCTTGCATGCATGCCTGGATAGAGGGAGAAGAGCAAACCAGAGCTGAGGAAGAGGATGAGGAAGAAGATCATACACAACCAAAAGGAGGAAAGAAGTACGAGGCTGCACGACAACAGTTGCCTAGTGAGACTCCCTGCCAGCTGCTACCAAGGGAGAGCTCCTTGTCTTCACCCTGCTTGCCTGCAGCCCGGCATCCTGATCCTGCATGCTAAGGAGAAGTGCCTGCTCCCATTTCCCAGCTGACCTGTGTTCCTGGATCCTGCTCCTGTGCACTATGGAGAAGAAGAAGAAGGCCAGGGCCTGAGGAAACCTGCCAAGCAAGGCCCCCAGCCCAGGAACTCTGCCGGGGCTTTCTCATCACAGGAGCTGATTTTATGGACTTTATTATGGACTCTTTTAACTTAAAACTCAGCTTTCAGGTGAATGCCTTTTTGCAAATAAAACCTTATAGCTAATGAAAAATTTCTCAGCTCCTTTGAAGAGCCTGCAACCCCACAATCTCCAATACAACAGTTTGGTTTGGGATTTTTCAGAGAGGGAAAAGAAGAAAAAACATGTCTCTCTTTGTGTATGTTACTGCATACTCACTGATCATAGTGATTTACAGAAACAATAGGTTTAGATATCCTCTGCCTATTTAAGGATGTTTCAGAGAAGGAATGAAAATTTGTTATATGTTTGAGGTGTTTTTGGAAGACTCATCATTCTTTATGCTATTCCTTAGTATCTCAGAAACCTATATTTAGTGTGCTGCAGTGATTGTGAAGATTTCAGCCTAATTTTAAACCAGGGCTTATAGTTTCCTTTCCAATGAACTTCTTGGGGTATAAGACACATGAAAAATTTTGTCTGCTTCAACTTTTTATTAGCAAGAAACACTCAAATGACTCTTGAAGGCTTTTTCCTATTCTTTTTCTTTGCAGCTGAATATGACCTAAAAATAAAATTGGTCCATTGCAGCCTAAACATCTATGACTTCTTAAAAAAGTAATGATGTCATTACAATATCAACAGCACAGAAATAGTCCAAGGTGAGCATATTTTCAATGCCTTTTTGCATTGAACCCAGAAGCACTTCGAATAATCCATAAATGCTGTGGGGGCTATGAAGCCAGACTTGATTTAAAAGTTAATAAAAAGAAATATTGGAAAAGAAGGAATTTTTTTAAGGATGCCAAAAGATACACACTTAGCTAAGAGATTAATCTTTTCTAAAGAAAGTGAAATGTTCTTTTGTCATTTTTATCCAATAAATATTTTAATAGAGAAATTTATCACTTTGAGATACCATTCTTAACTCAAAATAAGTGTAAGCATGGCAGAGGAAAAATTTTCCATTCAGTTCTACTCTTTGAGCAAGTGTGGGAAGGAAATGTTTAGAAACAAAGATGCTGATAAATGGTTTCACCATTAATCTCTTAGTACCATTTTGGTGCTGATTTGGACACTATAATAATTTATTTTTAGACATGTCTTTTATACTAACACTTTAAAAACTGAAGTGAGAATGTTGTTTTAATATTTCATATTTCAATGAATATTCAGCATATTTACATTAATATTTCTTGGTCCATTTAAATTATTATCCTTCTTCAGTAGGAAATACAAAAAGTTAAACATGTTTATCCATTAGAGTTGATTTAACTGAACCATTTATCTTTCAACTATCTTCACTGACACTTTAGGAGAGGAAAGTAGATTTAATGAAAATCTCCAGTCCTTCTGGCAGTAAATAAGAGTTCTGGGATAATTTAGATTAATGGAGTTAGAGCTGAATGTTGAACACAGAATGACAAGTCAAGAAGGTAGAGTCACAAAAGGTAGGCATTTACACTTTGGGTATCTAAGAATTTCTGTCTAAATGATGGCCCTAAGGCAAAATGGTACACAGTTATTGGTGTGTCTGATAAGTCATAATATAGAAATAGGAATTAATATAACATATTTTAAGTACCTTGCCAAATATGTTCCAAGGAGCTAGTTATTTTACTACTATTTACTAGATTTGCTTAGTATACAAAGGTCTCCCTTGTTTTTTCCTGTTATTATACATACATAATTTACATAATATACAAAATATCCTGTTAATATACAAACTGGCCTATTCATGCATAATATGTTAAACAGTTGGTGTATCACTGTAGCAGATGTAAACTGCTCCAGAACATTCGCAAATGTGTGTTGGACCTGAAACACAGGTCTACAACATTCTTGTGTCTTGGCAAATTTTGTATTGGGAACATGGTAAAAAAGATGATCTCATTTTTCTCAAATTTCATGGAACAATGCAAATTTTTTTTGCCATTTGATGGTGTTATGAGTAAATGGGAAAAATTTAACTTTAAATCTGTGGAATGAATAACTTTCAGAAAAAGAACAAAACAAAATGTGTTCCTGCTGTTGCTACCATGACGGTTTTCCTCAAATGCCAGACAACTCATGAAGAGGAGACCATAGGGGGAAGAAAGCAAACAAATTGCATCACTGTACTGCAAAGCTCATTGTAATATTGTAAGTTCTAAGGCTTTTAACTAGCAACTAAGGCTTTGAAGTATTTATTTTTGTTAGAGAAGTGTGATATCTGATTGAAGGTTTATTAATGTTTTTTGGTAGGTAGCTATTTTACTAATGAGTATATGCTCCCATTAAACTCTGACATACCCAGCAGCAAAGCACGCTTCTGAACATCTCTGGAGGATGTCACATGAGAAATTTGATCTATGACTATTTTCATAGGTAGCAAACTCTGAAAAATATAAATGATACCCTTATGTTGACTTACAGCCTGCCATTCAAAAGACAGTTGAGAAATCACGTGGTCTACATGTGAACAGCCAAATGCACAAAAAACCTTTGTTGGTAAATGGGGAATGATGACTACTTTGGCTGCAGAGGCTGGCAGTTGCATTCACACTGATAGAAACCTAAGGAGGGTAGGGACATAGAGTCACAAAGGGTCATTGAGCCCAACAGGGTCATTACCAGGTATGTAGTACCCTGATTTGGAGTGTTGAAGTAACACTTCAGAGGCAACTGAAATTGTATGGAATTTTTCTTCTTTTGGTTACTGAAGGTAGTGTAGGCACTAATGTATGTATTTCAGATTTTTTGTACTCGCTGCCAAGCCTCAAAATGTTTGAAGATATCTTATGGGAAGTAGGAGAAGGTGGCTCATGGAGATTAACATGAAGGTTAGTTGTGGTTCACCCATCTTGCTTTTTGTCCTCAGCTGTGGGGCATTCCTAGGTAAGGCAGACAAAGAATAAAGACAGGGTGAGCACCAGGCAGCTTTCTATTAGAACCAACCACACTAAAAATGCAAATAAACATCACTGTCTTGTTCATATAAAATCCACTTACTTATGGTATCCTCTGGAACAGTATGAGAAAACCATAGTTCTCTCATGGGAGAAAAGCTATGGAGAGAGATCAATTTTCAGAATGTGAGACTTGAGTAAAGGCCAACAATCAGGAAGCTAACTATTACCAGACTACAGAATCATAGCGTAGTTTGGGTTGGAAGTGACCTTCAAAGATCATCTACTCCAACCTCCCTGCCATGGGCACTGACATATTCCACTACATCAGGTTGCTGAAAACCCTGTCCAACATGATCTTGAATGTTTCCAGACATCTACCACCTCTCTGAGCAACCTGCTCCAGTGTTTCATCAACCTCACAGTAAAGAATTTCCTTCTTATATCTAGTCTAAATCTGCCCTCTTTATTTTAAATCCATTACCACTTGTTCTATCTCCATAGGCCCTGCTAAAAATTTCTCCCCATCTTTCAAAATTCTTATTAAGCACTGAAAGGCTGCTGTGAGGTCTCCACAGAGCCTTCTCTTCTCCAGGAAGAACTGCCCCAACTGTCTCAGAACAGAGAGGTGCTCTTCATAGGAGAATTGTTCAACTCCTCTCAATAATTTTGTGGCTCCCCTCTGGACTTTACAAATTCCATGTCTTGCTTGTGCTGGGACCCCAGAGCTGGATGCAGCACTGCAGGTGGGGCCTCACCAGAGCAGAGTGGCAGAATTACCTCCCTTGCCCCCACGGTGACACTGCTTTGGATGCAGCCCAGGGTCTTCTGGGCTGATTGCTGCCCCATGTCCAGCTTTTTATTCTTTATTAACCCTACGTCCTTCTTTCCAGAGCTGCTCTCCATCCCTTCCTCCCTCAGCCTGTACTGATACCTCAATTCAGGTCTGATCATTAATAAATTTGAAAGAGTGCATTCATGTCTAGTAGTTGTGTACACAAAGTAGTTGCACTGATGTCCACTATATGTTTGGTTTTTTTTTTTTTTTTTTTTTTTTTTGTTTTTTTTTTTTTGTTTGCTTGTTTGTTTTTTAATTATTATTTTGAAAGTTGTGTCAGCAATTTAAACTAATAGAATTCTAAATTTGGACTATTTAAGTTCACTTGGAAGTGTTTTATATTGGTAGGTCTCTTAATATAACTCTACTATGAGGTTGAATTTATCAGAGACTTGAAAAGCAGTCTGCATTTGAGGTGGAACTTAGTTCAAACTCAAAAAGGCAGTCTGCGTTTGAGGTGCAACTATAGCTGAGACTCAAAATGCAGTTTGCATCTTAAATGTGTTCTGAATTTAGGTGATAGTAGTAGGCAAATTTGTTTCCTATGTTTCTATGTTTCTTCTTGTTTTCTATGGATCTTCTAATTTTGCCCATTTAAATTTTCTATGTTGTGGATGCCTGGTTTGAAGTTTACCCCAAAACAGGTTGTAGAAATACACATCCTAGAACTGTAAAGAGTCACAAGTTCTATTACCTCTTAAAGGTGCAATTAGCTTCAGTACAAGTTGTTAAGAATGTCTGTTTGAATCACTGTCAACACAGTGCCTTTGACTCTGCTAAGTCAGGGATCTTGGCACTATACTCGATCATGCAGTGAAAATATGATAGCATACTATAGCATGGGCTAAGTGCATTTTTTTAAAAATTGAAATTTAGTTGTAACAGTGTAGTTGTATCAGTGAAAGCTAATGGCTGTCATAAATATCAGTCTATCAACTTAACTCATTAATGTGTTCTACCTTCATGTATTATGCTCAACTCAAAGCCTGTGTGTATGAATCTAACGGAAACACTTTCTTAAATAGCCCTATTATTCTTCAGATGTCTGCCAATATTAATGTTCCCTACTTCTAAGACCTTAAAAATATAAAATGGATTTAGCTCGGCCCTTGTTTCTGTCATTTGCAACAAGTTCCAATGTCTTCATTAACCTATGGAAGATGTTTATAAATTCTTACACAATTTCTTTTCTCCCTTGCCCCTTCTTTGAGTGTACTGATAATGATTAGGTCACTATTTTGTGCTCTGAATATTATCTGTTCTAAGTTCTGCTGTCCAGGACTGAAAATAAGAAAGCACTATTTATTTCTGATAGGTAGTCCAAACAATCCCCTACACCAACCATATTGGTGGGGAAGTGTGTGCAAACCTGGCCTCAGCAGATGAGCTTCTGGGCTACTCACTCCGCCATCCTGAACCCAGCCCCAGATGATTTTCAGAGCAGCTGCTGGGTGTGGCTTTCTTGGGGATACATTCTTCCTCCCTACAGTCTCCTTTACTTCTCCCCAGATCAGAGAAAATTGGACAGTAGTGTCACTTTTATCTCAGTTTCTTTTAGGTGGCTTAATTCACAGTCGAAAGTTTGAGTAAGGAGGAAGATCTAGACCAGGGCAGGCTTTGGTGGTTGCAGCTTCTTTATACAGTTTTGTCACAAAGGGCAAAAAGTCCTTTATAACAGTTTTAAAGCCATTAATCATAGCATTTCAGCCTCTCACAGTAGGTCATTAAAGCTGCTTTAATGTGTTATTGAATATGGAGAACAGACAGGGAGCAGCCATTAGCCCATAGGCTATTTCTAGCCCAAAATATTTGACTCAGCTTGTTTCTGCTGCTTTTCCGTGTTGCTCCAGATAAGCCTCAGGAGCAAGTTACCAATGTAGCTTCCAACATTCCTGGTATACTTATGCTTCCTCTTCATGGCATAATGTATGCATCATACATTTTTTTGAGGCTTTCCCTATGTCAGCTGGGCCCTTAGGCAAGAGAACAACATGGCTGTTGCCATGTATTGTCAGCAGAGATCTGTTCTTTGTGACCAAAATCTTCACATGCAGCTGTAGTGCAATAGGATCTGCACACAGATGGAGGGCACTGTCCCTTTGGCCGTGGTAACAAACACTGCAGTAACTGCAGACTGTTCTAGTGACTAGATGCATAGATGTAGCTTCAGACCAAGTGTTCTTTGTTTATCAGCAGCTTTTTCATGTTCTTTTCTCTTTCTCAGCCACCTACCTACGCTGACATCTGCACCTTAGTGTTTTACTTCATGCTGCTTCATTGCTGCTCACCCAGTAGGAGTCTTTATACTCCTAGGATTATACAGACTTCTACTTAATCAGCTATTGTTTCATATAATGTATGCAATCAAAATTATCTTTTTTGGGTTGAAATTATTATTTGAGTTATGTGTGAGCTTTGAGGAAGACACCTATAAAAATGGTATTTTGTAGAGGTTTGATTTCATTATTATTTAGAGGACTTTCATATCCACACTGATACTAATTTAGACTTCTTTCATAGTGAATAGAGAGAAAAGAGCACTCCAAAATTTTTTTTTTTTTTTTTTTTT
>VWZN01004077.1:8632-21381 GCA_013396955.1 Regulus satrapa | reverse complement strand
TTTTTTTTGGGGGTTTTTTTTTTTTTTTTTTTTTTTTTTTTTCTGGTTGGTTGTTTGGTTTTGGTTTGGGTCTTTTCAGTATTTCTGCAGTGCTTCCCATGGTCCTCATTTCTTGATTATACTTTCAAGATATTTTGTGTACTATTTTGAGTTCCTGGCCATTCACCTTTATTCCATTGCTTCTCAAATTTAATCAGTAATGACTGAGAAAGTAGTGCCTTTGCTTTTTGTGTGCTCAAAAATATTTTTATGCATCTAGATTGTATCTGAGGGGCAGAAGAAAGTGTAAAGACAATAATAAAGGAATAGTATAAGTGAATATATAATACAGAGAACCAAACTAGCATGTATACTGCCTAAATGGCAATAAAGATTAAAGAATTAATGAAAAAAAATAAAGAAATAAAAGAAAGCATCCATCACTCTTCAAAAAAGTGATCGCATTAAAACATTTGTTTTGGAAGAATAAAGATACATTATAATTAGATTTCTAATGCATTAATTTTTAATGCAGGCAGAGAAAGAACAATTTTAATATTCTTTAATTTACTGGCAGTTTTTAATTGGGAAAGTGTAATATCTTTTTATCTTCAAGGGCTTAAAAAAAGAAAGAGGCACTTTTTGAATCATTAATTACTTTTGAGAAATGATGGAGGACAGGTTAGATCCTAGGGGACTGAAAAAGAACAAACAGTATATAGAAAATGTAGTTTAGGGTGAAGAAAAAATGAGCACAATGTGCAGTTCTAGGGAAGAAAAAAATGCTCTAAATGAATTATGAAACAATTCATAGGACCTAGAGGATAATGAAATCAGAAGGAAACAACCAGATGAAATTGACAATAGCAAAGTGTGTCAAAAATTCTGTTTACTTTCTTCAGTGGAAAATGCTCATCCAATGGAGAAAGAAATAAAGCAGTCTGTGGCATTTTACCTGTAAGAATTCTGATATCACCCTATGTGATATGAGCAAAATGACCAGGGACATTGCCCAGGTGAAGCTGCTGATCAGTATGTGTGCAACTGGCTCATCCCCTGTCCCCCCGCACTATGTGGTTTCCTCTCAAATCAAAAGGGCCTTCCTTAGTACAGCTCTATCTAATGTTTTCAAATTAAGGTTTGTTGTTAGAATGTAGCCTGTAGTTAGAACATCTCTGAATTTAACTGGATATAAATATTACAGGAAAACATCAGAGTAAACTTTGAGAAATGATGAACCAGCTAATAATTGGTATTGCAGTGGAGGATTGCAGCTTGCGGCAGATGGTCAACCACATGTCTAGAACAAGGAAAATGTCACATAAACTTTTATCCTTTTCTTGTAGGAGTAAAATCACAGCTCTTAAATTGAAATGAAGTAGCAAGACTTTTTCTTGTAATGCATGGGAGTTAATTATTATTCTCTGGTGTTAATGAAACTCAGCTGGAACAGTGTGTGAAGCTCTAAGTATCATCCGTGAAGGAATATCTAGCTAAAGTGATGGATAACCAGAAGGAAGGAAATCCAGGTTTGGAAAACAGTGAAAACATGAAAGAATTCCACTCTGGTAAGTTTAAAAAGAGATGATCTCTTTTGCAAGGTACGCAAATCCCTAATAAAAATATGGAAATAGCTTCCCCACACCCCAGTACTACTAGCAGAAAATAGAAATAATCTGTAGATGTTGCTAATAAATGAGGAAACCACTTATAAATGGCGAGGCTCATAAACCACTGAAATAGCCTACCAAGGAAGAGTGTGGAACTTCCTTCAGTTCATGCTGTATAGAGTAAAAAATTTTATATTGGTCAGAAATGACCTGCATGAATTTGCTTTCCTACTGAAGGCCAGAATTGTGGATATTGAGGCCTCTTCAAGTCTTAGTTTTTCCTTATGAAGAGGGTATTTCTTCCCTTTCAGGATAAGTTCTCCTGTTAAAACTGCTGACAGAACTTTTGTGAGGAGAACAGTATGTTCAATAATTCATAACACAATGACTTGTGTGGGATGACTGCAGGTACATTGTCATTGTAGTCAGTATTTATGCAGGAAAATAATTCGTGTTATCAAAGATTCCATGGTGTAAGATAACCAACTATGTAATATAACCTAAATATTAAAGGGAGATAAATATCAACAGAATATGCAGTGGGACATAGATTTGAATTTGACTTTTTTCTCCATTATTATTATCATGCAAAATATGCATGGAATTTTGGTAAAATGTTGTCATGTGTCTTTTGCTATCTACTGATGATATTGAGTGTTTCTGCCTGATTTTAGTGCGGGGAAGTATACAGAAAGAAATAGAACTTATGCTTATTACATGATGTCACTATGAAGTTTTTCATAATTTGTTTTGAGTTTAAATTTCTGCCAGTAGCATTCTTTAATGAAAATTAATATTTCAGGGATATATTAATCTATTGTACCAGCCAGCTAGAAATAAATCCTAGAATATTGGGCTATATACAACGACCATTTTTTCTCCTCATGATAATTCGCCTAATTTGGAGTGTACTGACTTCAAACAAAAAAAATCAGACCAAAACAAAAGAACATCTTTGTGAAGATTCAGGTAGTTCTGGGAGCTAACAGTTTTAAAATTAGCTAGGTGAATACCAGAGACTTACACAGAAGATTAAAAAAAAAACAAAAAACAACCCCCCCCCCCAAAAAAAAACCCCAAAAAACAACAGCAACAACAAAAAACCCAGAACAAAAAACCTCAAACCATTAAAGTTTTAAATATGTCTACAGTTCCTGAAACAAATTTAAGAGATGCCTTTTCTTTCAATCTGGTGGCTTTTTACAGGTGGTAATGTTTTAGACAACTATTGCAAATGCTAGTATTAAATTTTTCTCTTAGAGGAAGAAACTTAGAGGTATTGGGAAATTTTCATATTAATGATACAGGCTATGACTACTTGCATATTTGTATTTTATATTACTTTATCATTTGTACTTGTAAATACTGTCTCTTTTTCTACAGAGACAGAGAATAAGAAAACTCATTTTGAAGGTTATTTCTTTTTAACCAATATTTTTCAAAATGCTCTTTCCAGATAAATTAATACAATTTCAGCCTGAGGCTGCCAAATCCACCTGGAGATATCCACATTTTAGGGTCAGTTGCAAGGTATAAATCAAGAGAACTCAGTTGAGTTCATATATCTTCTACTTCCCTTTTACTCATCAGCTTCAGGAGAAAAACAGGAAAAAACAGTCTCTCCTTTGAATTCTTCAGAAGCAGTACCCTCTCCAAATGATCCCAAAACCCTAAGATTTGGGCCATCAGTCAACATTTCAACCATAACTTTTCTCTTGAGCACACTTTATTGCAAATGGGATTAAGGATATTTTCCTCTTTAAAACTGTATACCTCGTGAACCAGGGTATATATTTCTGTTTCAGCATAGTCTGAAGCACTCATGTGTGCAGTCCCACAGCTGCAACTTGCACACTAGTAGATTGAGGTAAGGAGCTTCATAATGGAGCTACACTCCTGTGTTATATAGCTGAGGGAAACCGTTTTCCAATTGTGTTGTAAATGTTTTCTTCAGAAATACCAGGCTCCGTGTTGCTATAGCAAGAGAGAGAACCCAATGGGATGTGATTCTTCTACTAAATGTTGTGGGGGAGTGGGTTACATTTAGCAACTTTTCTTTTTCCTTTGCTGCAACTACCGCAGTTTGTCACCCAGTGCCTCAACAGACTGCCAAGGTTCTGTCCAGTGTGTAGAGTAGAAGGCTTGTTATCCTTTAAAAATATTAATGTAAGGAAGCTTTCTCTATGGAGCTCTCACGTTTGTAGTGATGTCCTTGGGAACTGAGGATGGAGGTACTGAACTGAGGTGGTGGTGGTGAATGATTGTTTTTCAATGTTTATTTGATCATTTTAGTTGCAAAAACTTCAGAAAAAGCAAACTGGTTTTAACCTGGAGAGGTGCCAGGTGCACCATCATGTCCCTGGTAATGGGGAAGTAATTAATTACTATACTTATTTAAGTGTTTGACTACTAGTTTGTTTCATCTCTTTAGAGTTTTTTCAAAAAAAAAAAAAAAAATCTTGTCTCATAGAAGTGTTTTAGGAAGCTGAATTCTAGTTTTCCTGATCTAATTATAAGATCACAGTACTTTGAAATTTTCCTCCACTTTGCATAATTCTGTTACTGATATCTGTAGTCCTTTTCAGACTTCATTTCTCCATAATCACATCTTTAAAGGATTGATAAATACTTAAGTGTTTAAGACCTTCTTAATCCATAATTGTTCTGCAAATTTCCCTACAATGCTATCTTTGTAATTTTCATTTTCTTTTATTTGTCACTGATTTCAAGCTTTTGATGTTAATTTTGGGTCTTGGTTCTAGCCTCAAATGCAGCTAATGTGTTTGCCAAAGATATGAGAGAATTAATTTTTATTCTGAAGTTGCCCAATAATTAGTCTTTCGGGGGATATATGTTTACAGGTGTTTTTCAGGAGGTTATTCCAATACTCATACATTCTCACAGCATTTTGTGTGGCAAGTTTTCTTTACTTCCATAAAAATCTTGCACTGTGATGGAAGAGTTTAATTAAATGCAGGTTTACCAACTCACCCCTGCCCTGCTTTCCAAATTCAGTTGTTTGCAACCCATTTTCAGGGAAGTTTTCTGAGAGCTGAACAATTGCAACCAGAGTCGAAATGATATCTGTGAAACCATCAGTACCCTGGAAAAAGGCATCTGCTCAGCACCAGTGCATCCCATAAAAATTTTTACCTAAACTGAAATGCAGAGGAGTTAATTACTGAATAGATTTGTCATTGGATAGAGGTTCACCATTAGTTTAGAGTGCTTGCTGTAAATTTGTTAAAAATATTGCATTCAGACCTTCACTGGAATTTGAACCTGTCTTTCAGCCTGGTATGAATTGTTGAAATCAACCACATGGGTGGATTAAGAGAAAAAATATCCTGCAAAATATTTGCACAGAGGAATGATATCTACTATGTAAACAACCATTTGGAAAAAGTTTTCCATTGCCATGTAAGAGCTGTGCCAGAAGTTATTGGCCAGCCATCTTTGCTTTTCTGACACAGTAGCATATTTTTGTAAATGGTTGACTGAGTCCTGACTTTTACAGACACTATAAAAATGACTGGTAGAAGCCTTTCCCTAAGTATTCATATTGAGACTGTTTTAGAGTTGGACTTATTTCTCACTGTGCTGTTCCACTTAATGTTTTACAACCTTTTGTAAACAAAACTTTGATTTGTTTTCCTTCAGATTTCCTATTGTATCTTTTATATTTGCTCAAAGGGGACTAATATTTGGAAGGTGCTGGTGCCTCTCGAAGTGTATTGGTTTAAATTGCTATCTCTGGATTGTGTCTTGATTGATTGCTTTCCTTAAAATATCATTTTCATGTGTTTAAGATGGTGAACACATTGGGTCAGGCAGTCTCTATGGAGATGACTGCCCTCCTTTTGTGTGGAGTGGGCAGGAGAAGGAGGAAGAGAGAAGAAACACTTGGTTAGTGTGTTTGGCAGCCATGGCCTAGTTTCTGGATGTGAATTGTGGATGGTATGTCTCTATCATGTTGGACCCCTGAGAATCTTTAGGCAGCACTTCTGAAAAACTCTTTTTTTTTTCTTTTTGTGTCCCTGCCATCCTCTCAAATGGCTATGGTCTATCTTTCTTTTAGAGTGTCCTTTGTTTTCTCTGGGGAAACAAATGTTCTTGTGTTATTGAGAAATTACATGTATGTAGATGTTCTGTGATCTTCATGATGGGCTGTGTTATCCAAACTTGTTATCCTTTTATCCCTTTGTCTTCTTATTCCTTCTGGGGTCTTCACAACCATGCACTCTCCCTTCCTAGCATTTTTAACACTTACATTACAAATACCTGTGCAGATAAAGAAGAAATTGTTGTTTTGCCACATTTGTGGTCCATGCACCATGCAAAGGAAGATTGGTTGGGGTAGAGCGGAAGATTGGTTGGGGTAGAGCAAAAATAGAATGGAACTTGCTAGGATAGATTAAGAATTTTTCTGAAATTTTTAATTCAACAGCCATAAAAGGAGCTGCAGAGAGTCCTTTAGCTATTGGATGTATGAGGCCTTTAGAGACAGCTTTCTTTATTGTGCTTTTAGCAGTGCTCTTCCATCAACAGGGAGCATGTGGAGAGTGATACATGCAACTAACACTCCGTGGGAGCAGAGAACTGCAAAGAGCTGGTGCAAACACAGGAAGCAGCTGCCAGCAGCCTTCTCTCTGTCTATGAGGAACACCATAAGGGTCCATGGAACAGGAACCTTTTGTCTTCTTATCCTACAAATACTTCAAATTATGGAAGGCAGCGGTCTCGTGTTAGAACTTCCTCTCTCCCTCTCACCTTAAGACTCACTTTCTAGGGAAGCAGAAACTGAGTTTCATAAATATAAAATGAGAAAAAAAAGGTTGCTCTCAACTCGTATGTGTTACAGTGGTTAATGACACTACAGATCTCAAGTGCTGACTTCCCCTTGAAAAACACTTGTTTTTATCAGTTGTGCTCCTGTACTCAGCTTTTTCCTCAAAAAGGCCAGAATATAGAGAAGGTTAAAATTAGCAATAATAAAATTAATCAAATTTTAAAATGCTGAAAGAAGAAAAAAAGAATGAGGTGTTAATAGAACAGAGATATCAAAAATATAGAGGTTGCCTAGCCCAACCTAATACAAATATATACAAGAAAACTTGGAAATTGACTTCCTGAAGAGGTTTTGGTGATTAAAAGGAAGAAAAGGAAAGGGGAGAAAGAGAATAAATAGCTAGGGGTGTTTGATCCCAAAAATAAAAAGAAATAAAAGAGCATGGTGCCTCCCACATATTAACCCCATCAGCTCACATCCTCCTGTCATTTTTTCCAGTTTACCCTAAACATTTAAAGCTGCATACTTGTGAAGAACTTTGGAGTAAAACGTAGCTCAATGAGGAAGGGAAATATTTTGTCTGGAACAGCTCACAGGGGCACTCTTCTTCCTTTTGTGTGTTATAAACAACTGTTGCTATTTTCAAGCTTTGTATCATTCTCATCTTTGCTAGAAAGAACTGTGAGTTTTTGTTTTTGTTTTTGTTTTTCTTTTTTTTTTTCTTTTTTGTTAAAATTGTTGTAGTATTGGAAGTTACTAGGGACTGCTTACCCTGTCTTTTAGAGGGTGGAATCGAGACAAGGGGAAATAGATGGTTTGCTCAAGTGCAGAGGAGATGTGTTCCATATAAAATATTTCATTCCAAGCCTCCATGGTTTTACTCTGCTGTCTTCTCAATGGGGATCCACATGAGCAGTCCTCTCACTAATTTACCAACACCGGGATAAATAAATCACAGATAATTCCTGCTTTTGTGGCACAAACTCAATATCCTGCCTAGTACAGGATTCTGTGACTTTTTCCTGCATTTGGATGAGTGCTGCAGAGAAATGAAGTATAGCCCAAGATAAATGCCACAGTGAATGGAAATTTATGTGGCAGAATGAACTAAGTTAGCAATATAGTTTTGTTGCTGAATTAAATATTAAAGTGAGTGAAATTGCTGCATACAGTTTGAACTTTCATACATTTTAATGTTGAATTCAGAAAGCCTCCTTTTTAAAGTTGCTTCAATTAATCTTGGAGAAATAAAAGATAAAATCAAATGCTGTCCTGAGATAGAACTTAAGATGATTGCTTGAATCAGTTTCTTTCAATTCTGTTGTGAGGAACTTGTCTTCTGAGCTGCAATTATAAAAGATTTTTTCCCCTGAAGCTCAGTCTTAGTGAGCTGATAAAAGCTGAGATGTCTTTTTTTTATTATTAGTTTGTTTGGGTTGGGGGTTTTTTTTTTTTTAATTTTTATTTTTCACTTTTAACTCATAGTTAGATTATTTCTTCACGTGATAGGTGTTTTCAGAAATTTCTCTAAACCATCCAAGTGCTTTTTAAAAAAGGAATAGACATTTCCAGGATTTTATGTGAAATATGAAGCAATTGTAATAATTCAACAGGTAATTGAAAAATAATTTAAAAAACACATATCTGTAAACGTGGAGAAAATTAAGTAGAATGTTCATGAAAAAATTGAAAAAAATCCCTTCATTTCAAGATGAATGTTTACTGGAAACTACAAATTACGATACATATGTATGAGGCATTTGAATTAATGCTTCTTTGGTTATAGTACCAAACAGATAAAATTTGAGGAATATTAAATAACATCTGTAAACTTAGTGCTGATTTATATTCCAACACCTGTATACTAAATGAGACTGGGATGCAGAGGAAGCTATATGTGAGTTCAATTAGGAATTAAAAAAAACCAAATTTTTATATTCAATTGTGTAATATTTATCTGAAGTCATAAGAGCCTGTCATGTGATCAAAGCTAAAGCTTTGAATCTATTCTTTATCTGGTTTGGAACTTTGTGAATATGACAACAAACAATTACAGAAAAGAAAACTAATATAAAAAGCCTTTTCAGTGGGAGCTTTACTGTATTTCCTCCATCACTGTTATTAACATTAATCTGTTACTGACTTACAGTTCTGTCCCATTGTTTCACTTTAGAGAATGGTGCCTTATCTATGAACTGCTTGTGGAAAACGAACATCTGCTGGGATGCTGCTGCAGTGTATTTTATTAGATAGGGTTAAAAGTATTTAAGTCAACTACTCTACTGTTTTGTTTTTTGTATATTTTCTTTTTCTCTTAAGTTTTTGTCATATCTATAATATTTACAATATTTATCTTTTTGTCATATCATATAGAGAAAAATTTTAGGAGGAAAACAATTTGAATCAATATCATGCTCGTGCTTTTTTGTTCCTGATCCCTTTATTCTCAATGTTTAACGAGTGTAGNTATTGTTAAACAATAGCCACATAGTTTTCCATCATTATGATTTAATTGCTGTAATCTTTGCAGGTACAGTTTTGCGTTGGCTTCTTAAGAACACACATAGCATACGTCCCTCAGTTTGATTTTCCCATGACTATCAGAATCCCTGATTCTCAGAAATATTTTAACTCTATGTCAACATTGTCAGCAATTTGACAAATATTTTATTGTTAAAATTACGTCTTGAATGGAATCCTTGTAACATTTTACATGCACACAGATGACATTTATATTTAAGTATTTTTACCATATTATATTTCATCATACAGTCTAGTTTCATTCAAAACCGTATACTCGAGTAAGACCACTGCTGATTATCCCAGCTTCAAAAATAGGATGGGATAAATCCCCACCCCATGTATCTGAAACATCACATTTAGGTTTCCTCCTTCAACCTTGTGAAACCACAGAAAGCACATTTGGAGAAGTAGAAAATCTGTGACAAAGCAAATGAAGGCAGAGTTTGACCCACAGAAAGTTGGAGGGGAAGAAAAGAAACAATGCTTTTCAAGTCATGCGGGAATGGAGAATACTAAACTCGAAAGAGTGTCCAATGCTCCTAAGTTTGCAATACCATCAGATATTGCAACAGGGAGTTATCAGCTAGATTGAGCAATGTACATTTCTTTGTTAGTGAGGACCAGTTGAAACAAAGGACTTCCACCTAAACCAGGTAGAATTTCAGGACTGAGTCTTAAGCAGTGTTCTGAAAGACCCACTGCTCAGTTGAGAGGGCATTTCAAACTCATGAGATTTCTCCTGAAATGTCCCTCACTCTGATTCTTCTCTACACAGGCAAAAATATTCTGGTTTGAGGATCATATAGGTTATACCTGTCAAAATAGCTTAAGAGGTCTAGCCTGAGTATGAGATCAAGAGATGATATAGCACATACACACAAAAAATTAAGTTGCAATAAAAATAAAAATAGAAAAAAGTGCCTAAGTTTTCCAGATTGCCATTTCCAGATAAGAAATCTTATTAATTCTTGACAGGAAAAATATTATTTATCCATAAGGGTTTGAGTAACTGGAAGATTAATTTTCAAGCAGGACATTGAGAAAACCTATTAACTTTCCAATTTTTGCAAAGGAACTTTCCTCCTGTGATTTGTTGTGTGTTCGTGTCTTACTGAGAAGAGAAATCCTCATTTATTATTGTTTATTCTCCATGTGCCCAGAGGGCTTGGGGTATAAACTAAATTAAAAATTATCTTGTCTACATGTTTTACTGAGAGCAGTGATGTTGTGAGCATCCTTGAGCTGCAGAAGAGATGAACAAAAGGTTTTTCTAATTTGTTTTGTTTACACAGCTGCCTATCTGCTGACTCTATATAGTTTAGAGTTTTCTTAAAAGGTGGTCTTTGGGGACGTGTAAGGAAAACTGCAATTGATATAAATGTCTGCCCATATATCTGTCTATTTATATGAGGTAACAGGATCATGACAGTTTTTCCCACAAAATGGTAATGATACTCAAGAGTCTCAATCATTGTCTGGAGTCTTAAAATTTTAGAAATATATCTAGAGGATATAATAGATTAAAGAAACTCAGATATCCTCAGGATGTTGATGGTTAAACCTGTAGAAAATTAAGACTGGCTATCCAATCAGTGAGAAAGGTAATGCATGGCAACTGATAATGAAGGGTTGTCCCCAGTGAGTGCCTGTCAGCCCCTGTTCTTGCTTGCAGACTGGCTTCTGGCTGACTTCCAAGTATACCATATTACTGAAATCCTCTATTGCTTTGAGTATTTTCTTAGTCTTTTCCACATAGTGTCTCTAAGCCTTTTAAATTGATTTTTTTTTTCTGGACTTGCTTTTTTCCATCCTTTCCCCTGCTCTTCACATACTCCTAAATGCCTTTTATTTGTGAACTCTTGACTTAACTCCCCCAAAGTACAACCAGCTGATGACTATAGTAAATGCTCACCTTTCCTCCACTCACGTTGAAGGCAGAATTCCTTCCCTCTTCCAACTGAGAAAACTGTTTCTTGCCTCAAATAGTATGACAGAGAAATGATAAATGAGTTACATGTGCAGGTACACAACTCACTGAAAGGTTATACAGTAGGAAATTAATGTTTTGGCTGCAGCCCCTCTAGTACCCCAATTCAGGTGTGTGCATGCCAAGAGAGGGACTGTTAGATCTTGATGATGTTCATCATGTCATGTTCACATTGGTACCCAAGCATGGGTTTGTCACTGATGGTGACTGACAGTCTGTTTATCCTCAATTATGAATTTGAGGCTTAGTTCATGAACCTTTCATGCGGCCTTTAAAAACTTGGTAATCAGATAGGGTTCAATAAAAGACAGAGAGGTATTTTGCTGATTCATCCTGCCAGCCATGCTGATACAAAAACCTGGCTCTACACCAGGAGTGTAAAAATGACTGAGTTTCTCTCTGGCAAAGAAGACTCCATATGCTTTACGGACAGTAAAGTTCAGGGAGAATATTATGTCAAGATTTATGTCTGCTGTTATTTAAGTTAATGAGGGAAATCTATCTAGGGGTAATGCATGCATGCGATCCAGTTGAATTAACTGTTTTAAGAGCATGATGAAAGCCTATCAGGTTGCATATGTTACTAGACTTTTTCTTCTTGTTCTTGCAGTGAAAAGCAAAGTGACATTTCCTTTTTCTCCTTCTATTCATACTTTTACTGAAAAAAAAAAAAATTGAAGGTTTTAGGATTATGAAGAATTTATTTTGCTTTAAGATTTTAAAGGTTAAAAGCCTAAATAAGTTAGTTATTACAAGTGGGAACATGAAAGTCAGCTGGAGATGTCAATTTAATGGGAAAAATCAGATTAGAAAATGGAGCTACAAACTAAGTGTACTTTTATAATAATGATAAATTAATTATATTAATGCAGCCCATTAAACATTCCATTTATACATCAAAACCTTGGCAGGTGAAACAGGTCTTAATCTGGTGATTTAATATTTTTATTATAAATTTATCTTTTGCTATCAGTTTATATTCAACACTGCATCTGTTCTGGGAGTCTATACAGATGCTTGCCTGCTGTCTCTTTGCCAAACTGGAAGTGGTCCCACCTCAACAGTGTGAGTACTGGTAGAGAAAACAATCAGAATATCTTCTGTTCTCCCAGTCATGGGCAGGTACAAAGGCAATCACTGAGCTAGCCTGAGGTCTTGTCAAATGCAAAATAACATTTAATATCTTGGGAGGAAGGAGGAGAATTAAATTTTAATAATTTGCTGCACTCAAGTAGAGCATGGCTTTTTTGCTGAAATCACAATGGCAAAAAATGAAATATCATTGAGTGAGTAGAAATGTTTGTCACAATTCTAGAATAACTGAAGTAATCAAAATGATAATAAGGTGGTAACAATGCAGAGTTACATACAGCTATTGTGACAGAAAGTCCCACATTAAACTTGGGATTACCTTGAGATGGTAGCTTGGTGTTAGTTGAGATAAAGTATTAAAAGCCACACTGAGGAATTGTATTTATTGGCCCATTGTGTGTCCCTGTCTTTAGAAGCTGCACTGGTTACTGGGCATACTGATTGTGGGGTAAGGAGTATACTTCTTTGCAAGACTGGAGACTTCTACAGTAAGACATCTTTCATTTCCGAGTATTGCAGATGTAAATAAATGAGATAGACAAAATGTTCTGACTCAGTGGGTAAAGGAGGAGGTGTACACATATTGTCCAGCTACGGGCGTCTCATTGTAGTCTTTCTAGATTACATTTATTGTGCTTTCTACAGGTAATGGAGAAAGAGAGGGACATGTCCCCTATCACCAGCTATTTCTATGCAGGTGCATTCATCAAATGGATTAAGAGGATTTCATAAGTTTTGTTTTGTCTCTTTTTTGTTTTTCTTCTTCTTC
>VWZN01004073.1:115334-140508 GCA_013396955.1 Regulus satrapa | reverse complement strand
GGGAGCCTCTCCGGGCTCAGCCCGAGCCCAGCCCACGGCCGGGGGCTGCGCTGCTGCCCGGCAGCGCCACGGGGCACGCCGGGCTCGGCCGCCCTCCCCACGGGTGGCCCTGAGCCCCCTGGGCCTCGGCTCCGGGGTTTTCTGTGTCCCGGCTGCGCTCGCTCCTCCCGACCCCCAGGCAGCCCCCTGGGCGAAGGAAAAGCCTTTGCCCCGCTCCTCGGGGCCCAGGGGCACCCGGGCCACAGCCAAGGGCTGCCTCTGGCGAGTTCTCAGCCATGACATTCAGGACAAACCCAGCTCCTCTCCAGGCCAGCCCCAGAGGGGGTCCCCAAAGCCTCCCCTCCCGCCAGGAGGGCTGAGCTGCTCCCAGCACCCGGAGCAGGCCGATTCCCCACACCCTGCTCCCAGCTTTGCTCACACACAGGACCCAGCTTGAGCCCTTTGCAGTTTTGTTGCTGGCACTGCCAACACTTCCATCAGAGAAAAGTGAATTTGTCAGCCAGGCTGCAACTGTTCCTCCCCCCACATCCCAGAGCGTTCCTCCTCTGCCTCCTCGACCCAATCCTCTCATCCAAATGACAAATAAAACTAATTTTCTGGGTCCTTCTACCCATTTCCACCCACAATTCAAACACTCAGCTTCCAACCACTCACTCCAAGAGCTGACCCAATTAGCTGATTGCCAATTCCAGCTATGGATGCTCATTGCTTTGTTACAGCAGAGCTGCCTTTTAGAGCAATAATTTATATCAGACAGGATTTGAAATGAAGAGGCCTCAAAAGACCTTTGGCTGAAAGGTGTCCAACAGGAATTTTTAAGAGAAGAGTTCAAATGGATTCTGCAAATAACAGCTTAGTTTTCCAGCTCTCCCTTAAGGCCTGCAGCTTGGAGAGCAAGGAAATATTTGTGAGGTTGTGCAGCGGGAACCCAGAGGAAAAAGTGAGTTTGTGAAATCCTCCAGCAGAGGAACATCTCTGGGTGCAAAGGCCGGCGCTGGACACAGCCCGTGAGGAGGGGAATGTGCCACGGAACACCTCGGGAGGTGCCCGGGGACGGGGGGCTCGGGCAGGTGAGCTGGGCCCTGCCGCCCCCCAATGCTCCCAGCTCAGCCCAGGGCGGACGGGCTGGTGCAGCTCCCCTTGCCCCCCCGGGGTCAGCAGGGGCCAGGCCGGGGTTTTACAGCTGTGCTGCCTCCGAGAAAGGCCCCAGGCACAGGAGCAGCTCTGCAGGACTCGCTTCCCTCCCCTCCTCCCAGGCAGCTGTTCCATCCCCACCCCAGCGCGGCAGCTCCAAACCCTCCTCCCCCGAGAGCTCCCAAACCTGGACTAATGAGCTCGGCCCTGACTCGGCGGCCCCCACAGCTTCTGGGGCAGGATCCGGGCTCCGTCCCTCGCAGGTTCCTGCAGCCCGTGCTCTCAGGGGAGCGGGCAGCACCTGGGCCAGGCAGGCCACCCTGCAGCCACCCCCCGGAGGAGAAAGGTAAGGACAAAGCCCCAAGGATCCCCAAACAAAACCACACCAAGAAAGAACTAGAACAAAGAATTGTTTAATCGCTTAACCCTTTCTCTTCCAGGGACCAGAGAAACAAGTTTTCTGCTCCTTCTAATGAGGGCAGTAAGGCTCGTGTGTTACCTCTACAACTGCAGGGGCAAAGTTTACGAGATGATCGTCTTTAGTACTCAAAAAAGCAAGAAGCAATGGTCACTGCAACACTAAGAGAATCCTAGAGTCTCCTAACGGAGAGCCCATTGCTAGAATACAAAAATAAAGGAGGCATCCCTGCATATCCCAGGCTAGAAAGAGTTAACCAGAAAGAGCAGGAAGAAGCTTTCCCAAAGAGGGGGTTGAAGTAAACAGCAGAGGTCAATAAAGCAACATCTTCTCCTGACTTCCCCAGCATGTTTTTTTTTTTTTTTCCTTCACCAATAAATACAAATTCCTCGTTAACAAGCGACAAGCAGGTAATCTGCCCACAGCAAGGGGAAAAGGGGCTAGAGGCAGAAAGATTTTTCTCTCCCCTTCTCTCCTATTATTATTAATCTTCTTTTTTTTTAACCAAAGCAGCCATTAAAAACAGCAACCCGCTGCAGAGGCAGGGAATCTGGTTGCTTTCACACTGCAAGTGGCAGGTAAAAGAGCTGCACTGTCTCACAAGGGTAAAAAAAACCCAAAAAATAGCTGCCACAGCAAAAGGTGAATGGGGAGGGAGAGGTCTGGTCTCTTCAGAGCTTTCCATCTCAATCTCTCAGTTTAAAAATCAAAGTCTGCAGACGTTGTCTACTGAAAGCAGAAAAAAAAGTTTGAGTGGGAGGAGAAGAGGGGAAAAAAAAAAGAGAAAGAAGAGGATGCGTCTAGTAGGAAGCCTTAAGCAAAAAAAGAAAAGGGCAGACCATGTCAGAAAGCCAAGTGAGGAGAATTTTCTGCTGCCTCTGGGTTTGGAAGAGCAGCAAATGCCGGGGGTGCACCTGGCTACGCCCCCAGCCAGGTGAACTCAACAGTCACAGGTACTGCGTGGAACAAACCGGGCACGCCTGGCCCAGGTGAGCTCTGCCTCAGCAGCACAGGGAGGCTGATCCTGCCCCGCCGCCGGGCAGAGCACACGGGGAGCTGCTCCCTCGGGGGGCTCCCACAGCACCGGGGCCAGCTCGGGCTTCACCCTGGGACACAGCAGAGGAGTCCGTCCGAGGGACGCCCTCGGGTGCCGGTGCTCTCTGCAGGGAACAGAGCCCTTGGAGAGAAGCTGCCAGCTGACCTCTGTCCCTCCTCGTCTCCAGGATTGTTCTGGAAGGCAGAGGCAGCCCTGGCTCAGGCAGCCCGGCGCAGCTGCGCTCAGCAGTGCCTGGCAGCCAGGGGAGGAAAGGGAGGCCTCTCATCTTTCCACGGCAGCAGCAGGAAGACCAGGGATTGCACCACATGGAAGAACAGCACACACACATGCGCACACACTCCCAGACACGCACCTCACACCCCTGGGACCAAGGCTAACATGTTCAGACCTTCGGCAGGAAGAGACACGAGACAGCGCAGAGCGGTTCAGATCTCCAGGGGCTCTTTGGTCTTAGTTGATAGTCCTAGAAAAAACAACCTCCAGAGGTGGTTGTAGCACAGCTGTGTAAGATCTGTGGGGTATTTAGTGTTTGGCAACTGCGAGAGGGGAAAACAGGGCTGTGTGTTCCAGGAGGGGGAAGGAATGGAAGTACAGTGCCGTGTTTCCAGGTGTGCTCCCGGCTCTGCAGCCAGCCAGGGCGTGGGGAGGGGGAAGAGGAAGGAGGTTTCCTGAGAGGACCACGAATCCATCTGATGGTACACCAACAAACAGGCAGGGAAGGCCCACCTTGGCCAAGACAGAGCAGCTGGCTGCACAAAAATGCTGCTTCTGACAACCCCAGACTGCAGCTGTATCTTTCACACGGTGACAACATCCTCAGCTCCTGCACGGGCGATGCAGAGAGGAGAAAGCAAACACGGGTACACACCTCAGGCAACAGAGAGGTGCTGTCACCTGCCCCTTCCCTCAGCAGCTTTAGCTACACAAGTCCTAGGCCTCTGATCCAACCTGTGCCCATCGCTGTCACCTCCCTCCATGGGCTCAGGGATCACAGGAGGGAGTATCAGACCTGGGCAAACTTGTTCTGCCCCGTGGAGCTGCACACACCCAGTGCCTTCACTGATCCCTCAGCTAAGACAGGGGGAGAAGAGGGCAACCTCCAGTCCTCAATACAGCACAGCCACATCTGCTGACGTGTCTGAGATGGAAGCCAGAAGAAAGATGTTATGGGACAAAACAGGTGTTTCATGGCCAACAACCGTAAACCGGGGGCCTCTAGACAGGCTGGTAGCACAGTCAAGCTTTCAAAATCACTGCAGTAAATTCATTCCATAACCCCTGCCCTAGGTTTGTATTTTATTCAGGAATTTAACATCCCCCCTGCAATGCAGGCAACAGCCCCTGTACCAGATCATACAGCAGCTCTGGAAAAATAATCGCCAGTTACACTGCTCACAGACAACTCAAAGACCCCTGTTGGGACTAAATTCCACTAAAGGCAAACCCCGGACTGCACTGCCATGGAGGAGGAGGAGGAGATGGTTTAGAGACGGCCGCTCCTGCCCCTGCCAGCTTGTCCTACCCTGTGCATAGTGCGAAACAGTGCAGTCGTTCACCAAAGAAAGTTCAGGACCAAGGAAACTCGGTTCCCTTTCAGCCAAACGTTTAGAGGAAGGAGAGGCAGTTCTGTTTTAGCTGGGCCGGCACTGGACTTGCCCCTCCGAGCTGTCTTCATCATCTGAGCCTCCAGCCCCACCACTGGTCAGTCCTGTGATCCTGTAGCCCATGTTCAGCAACATCACCTCGAGCGGGTCCGCGTTCATCCGCCGCTGGTTGGCCTGGGAAGCACCTTCCATGTCCACGACCACGCGGCCGTTGAGGGTCTCGCTCTGCAACACACCAAGGGAGAGCCCTCAGCACCCAGGAGGGGCTGCTCCTGCTGCTGCAGGGGGAAAAGACAGCGGGAAAGAGCACCGGGCAACGGGGGAGGCTTTGAGCGCAGCCCTTACCTCCGGCCGGGGGTTCCAGAGTCGCACCACGGGGTCGATGCCGCTGGTGGCCAGGAAGCAGTAGCTGGGATGAGGCTGGAGGCAGTTCACAATGGACTCGTCCCCTTGCAGCACACGCACCAGGTTGGTGGTTTCCTTCTCCCAGATGAAGAAGGAGCCGTCGTCCGAGCCGCTGACGATGTACTGGGCATTGCTAGGGCAGAGGAGCAGAGCCTGGGGGTCACGCTCAAGAGCCAGGCTCCAGCGGGCTGAGAATTTCACGTGGCAGCAGGCTGACACCCCTCACGCTTACACATCCAGACAAAACCTCCCCATGCTGGCTCCCTGCATCCTCAGGGATGTTTCCAATCCCAAACTCATTTCTGAAACGCTAGCCCAACCAGGTCCTCTGTGGATCTGCTCCTCACCAGCTGCTCATGCAGCAACATAGGAGGAGGGCACCTGTCAGCTCGCCCCAACCCTCCAAACCGGTGTCCGTGTCATTTTATGAACGGTAACAAGGGGCTACACGCGAGGCTTCCGCAGAACAGATCATGCTGCTGCTGCTCACGCCTGTCCTGCACCCCTGCCACCATCTGCCAGCATACCTGCCAAAGAAATTGGCCTCTTTGATGTCTGTCGTGGTGTTACAGTGGCCGCAGTACCGGAATTTGTAGTCGTAGCTGCGCTCCCTCAGCACCATCTCGTCCTCGGAGATGGAGTCCTTGCGGCCCGTGGCTCGCAGCCGGATGGGGCCACCCCCCTTCTTGTCTTCAGCTGCAAGGACAACACATTTCCCTCAGCACCACTGGGGGAGTTCTAAGCAAAGCACACCCCAGGAGACCCCAGCAGCCTTAGAGAAGAGTTAAGGACGATTCCAGCAGGGAGCAGGGCTCAGAGCATGAGCTTCCTTCCTTCCTTCCAGATTATCTCCTGGCTACATCGGACTCCTTTTATCACACTCTCACTCAAGAGCAAACCAGGACCAGGCACAAGGAAAGAACAGGCTCAGGCCAGTTTTTGTGCACAGCCACAATCAATCTCTCTCAGAAGTTGGAGCTTTACTTCAGAGGGGCAGTTTAAGGAGGAAAGTCCTTGTGTGCTCATTAGATTTCAGTGTAACCTTGGAGGAGCCCAGGAGCAGCAGCACTCACCGTTATCACTCTTGGAGAAGAGGGCAGCGTTGATGTCCCTGTCTAGCGCATCGCACGCACTGCTGTGTGCTTGTTCTGGAAACTTCCCTTTAAAGTCATCCAGACACTCCAGTGCTTCTGCCACGTACTTGAGTTCAAAGAGACAGCGGGCGAGGCGGAAATGGGCCTTCAGGTGGCATGGATTTAGGGATATGGCCTTCAAGCAGTCCCTCAGAGCATCGTAATGGTCCCCATCCCTGAGGAAAACACAGCACTGGCTTAGTCAGCCCAAGCAGCAACAGCAAACATTTTCCACTGCTGTTTCCCAGCCCTCATTTCACTCCACAGCTTGTTTCCAGCTCTCTCCACAATCCCACACCCCAGGAGCTCACTAACAGCATTTGCTGTGACTCGGGGGCACCACCTGACCCAGCCCAGCCTCCCCAAGGCCTCTGCAGACGCCCACAGGCAGCTCTGGGATGTGACCACACCAGGCTGCCCCGCCAGCCCCGACCTGCCATTTTAAATCCAAGAGAGCAGAGCTCCCTGCTGCAGCACATTTCGGGAAGTCCTTTGAAGATGGAGGATGCAGCAGCCCTCTGGCCAGGCAGCACAGCCCTCCCGTGCCAGGCGGGCTCCCTGTCACAGCTCAATCGTGCCCCTGTGTGGACACACGGCACAGCTCCGGCCCACCGAGCCCCCGGCCAGCACCGCAGGCCCTCCCGCCACAGAGGGACAAACGTCTCAAGCAGGAACTTTTTTCTCACCTTTAGAGGAAAAAACCTTGGAGTTTTAGAAGGGAGTGTTACAGCAGAGGGGCTGTGCTGGGTATTTGTGTCCCTTTACAGCCCGATTTCCCTGAGCTCAGGGCTGTGGGGATGAGGCTGTGCTCTGGAAGCTGCAGGGACTTGTTGAGCCTTGTGTGGTGCTCAGCTCAGGCTGGCAGGGCAGACACACCTGGGGTGCCTGCACTGAGCCCCAACTGCTCGCACACCACAAGCTGCCTAAACAGAGTGCCAAGGCTCCGTTTGATGGTTAATAAAAGCAATAATAATAATAATCGTCATCATCATATTTAATTCCTGTAACCTACATGCCCCATTGTGGCTACCCCATCCCTGGAAGTGTTCCAGGCCAGGCTGGAGAGGGATTGGAGCAAGCTGGGATGGTGGAAGGTGGCCCTGTCCATGGCAGGGGGTGGCATGAGATGAGCTTTAGAGCCCCTTCCAACCCAGAGCAATCCAGGATTCTGTGCACTGCACCTACCAAGGTCCAAAACACTCCCAAGGAGATGATGAATTCACAGAGCAGCAGTTTTAGATCACATGAAATCCCTGTCAGGGAACACAGCAAGGCTGGGGCTGGAAGGGACCACTGGAGGTGGCACGGGCCACCTTCCCTGTACAGACATTCCTCAGGACTGTGTCCAGACAGCTTTTGAGCCTCTGCAGTAAAGGAGACACTGCTGCTGTGGGCAGCCTGTCCCAGGGCTCTGTCACCCTCACAGGAAAGAAGCTCCTCCTCACGTGCAGGTGGAACAGGGAAGAGGTGTCCCAGTGTCTGGACTAATTAAGGGGAGCTCCAAATCTTGCAGGAGCATCTTTAGCAAACCATTCAGCCTGCAGCTCCCTCCTGTACAGGGGCTACTGGCCCAGCCCAGCCCTGCCCATGAGATCTGCAGCAGGAACTCTGCAGGCTCTCCAGGGCTGCCTTTGCAGCACTGCCAGGGTTATTTCAGCAGCAACAGGCCACTTTTAGACAAACAGGGAATGCAAGTTACCTGTTAGGATGACAGACAGGTGTCTGACATTTGCACACCTGACTGGGCTTTTAAACTGCTTTGCCACCCTCAAACATCCTTCAAGCCCAACCACCAGCGTTGGCAGCCCAACAGTCTGGTGTGAAAATGGACATGGTGGGATGTAAAGCAGGCTCTGACTTCTGCCTTTGTTACAGGATTGACTCAGCTTGTGCAGAACTAGAAATCGGCTCAGTACTGCCAATGTGGACTGCTGAAAGCAATCCAGAGGGGGATGCAGTTGGCTTTTAGGAGGAACGTTTCAAAGGACAGCCTTGGAAGTGCTGGAAAATATGAGCATCATCTTAAGGGAGATGACCAAGGGGAGGTTAGGAAATTACAGACCTTCCTTTTTTCTTGCTCTGTCTGTTATTCAGAGAAGGAGGCCAAAGCAGGACCCGCAGGGTTCCCAGGGTGGCCTGTACCTGTTCCTGCTCCAGACATCAAGAACACCTCAGAGACACGTGGTGGTTCAGCCTGGGTCACTGTCTGCCTCTCCTCCTGCTCAGTGACATCCCAGCCACCTTCTCCACGCTCCACAAACTGCTCCTAGCAGAAAAGTGCCCCTTTTCTGCACCTGGAAGGTGCTATTTAAATCCTACCCCCTGCATGCCACAGAAACCCACTGTGTGGATGTTTTTCACATCTTCCCGCTACCCAAAACCGCGGCAAAGCAGTAGCTGACACACTGAAAGGTTCAGATGTGCCAACACCCTTCGGGAAAAACGATTCCTATAAGAAAAATGTCATTCATGAGATCAGCACTCAGCTTCTGTGTTCCATCCCTTAATCCCAACCTATTGTTCTTCTCCTTCTGAACACTGAGGTCTTTTTGAGGCAGCTCCCAAATCTGTGCTATTGCAAAACAGCCAGTAGGCCAGTTACCAATAGTCACAACAACTGCTGGCTGCTCTTTATCTTGGCAAGAAGAGAGGAGAATTCATACTGGGGATTTCAGCAGGGAGAGGAGAAGGATATCCTCACAAAGCAAATGGAGATGAAGGACCACAGCTATTTTAAATATGTTAATGGCGAGTCATGGTACTCAGTCTTACTCTGCTCAAGGGGACAGGCACTAAAATAACTCAGCTGTATCTTGCAGATGCAGCTCTGGCCACTGGTCAGAGCAGACATTACCTACTGCAGAGGCTGACAGGGTGTTTTGCAACCAGCAGGGCAGAATCCTCTCCAGGCTGCAAGGACCTGCCACCTCCCCCAGAGGTTTCTTTCCAGTCAAAGGAGTGTGGGTTAACTGGGGGTAACACAGGAACCAGCAGGTCTGAGTGTCTGCAGTGTGAGGTACTTGGATAAAGCAGCAACCAAAGCCACCCAGCAGCCCTAAAACAACCTTCTGTCATGAGATGTTATAAAGCACAGCCACCATTACGTCATGTGTTGACAGCAGATTTAAGAGCCCTTCTTTAATGCAAATCAGAACCACCCAAAGAAACACAGACACCCTTGGAGACACCCAGAATGCTGCAAATCAGATGCGGATTTTGGGTTTCTTTTTAAAGAGGAAAGGATCAGGATTTCACAGAGCGCATCAGCAGGTGAAACAACGGGCTGTTTACAGCTGTGCCTCCCCAGAATTTCTCCAGCACCGACTGCTGCGCCCTCCCTTTGTGCCAGAGGTGCCCAGTTATGTTTCAGTCTGATAACCCCAACCCCACGTGGCAGAGGGACGGGGTGCCCCTCCCCGAGGGGGGACGCTGCAGGGCCACTGCCCCTTACCACTTGCGCTTCATGTAGGCAGCAGCTCTGTTCCCGTAGAGCATGGCGTTGTTGGGGGCCTTCTGCACAGCTTTGCTGTACAGCTGGATGGCCTGGGTCCACAGCTGGCACGCAAAGGCCTCGTTGGCTTGCTGCTTGATCCTCTCCAGGTACGGGGGCAACTCCACCTGGGGGCTGCAGGGGAAGAAAGGGCAGCACGGGTGAGTAGTACATCCTTTACTCCAGGTCAGGATGTGCAGTGTTTAGTTCCAGCTTAGCTAATGCTTGCTAGAGTTCCTAATAAAAGATTCAGGAAAAGGCAGAAGGGACTCTGGAGCTGAAGGACTGGAGTTTAAGAGGAAAGTTTGGTTTTGACCATAGAATCGCAGAGCAGTCTGGGTTGGAAGAGACTTTAAAGCCCATCTCATTCCATCCCCTGCCATGGACAGGGGCACCTTCCACTATCTAAGGTTGCTCCAAGCCCTGTCCAGCCTGGCCTGGGACACTTCCAGGGCAGCCACAGCTTCTCTGGGCAACCTTGGACTGCCAGGGCCTCACCACCCTCTGGCAGTCTCATTACATTAGTGTGACCATCATTTGACTGTTTCCTTTTTTCCTCCTCTGCAAAGACACACTCCAAATTGAACAGTGGGTATTTTAAGCATCAGACTTCACCAATACGTCTTTGTTTCGACTGCATAAACAACATTTCCAATCCTCTTTTAGCAATGCACAACAATGCACATGCAGAAGCATCTGAGCTCACCAGGCCCATGCTCCGCAACCCAAAATTCCAGCCCCATTCCTGCTGCCGCGGTGGAGGGGCCATCTAGAGGAGAGGAGCTGGAACAGTCCACCGAGGGACTCTGGAGGAACCCAGACTACCCATATATGGTATTAAATAAGTGTCTTGGAACTTGGAACCAAGCCTCATCAGCTGGAAGAAAAACAGCCACCAAGATGTGCTGCTGCTCCTTCGCCCCAGCTGCGTTTTGGTCTTAAAGAAAGAAATCAGCAGGAGCAATAGAAGAGGCCCCATCCAGTCCTAGCTCCCATGCTAGGAACGGCAGGAGTGTCCCAGTGTTGTTGTCACAGAACAATTCTGGCAGCTTCAGTTCAAGTTTGCAGCAGGCAAGTGCCCAAAAAAAGGCAAAGGGAAGCAAGGATCCTTCACCTGCCAGCCTCTGCCACTGTCAGCTCCTGCAGGCCAGGCAGCAAGCACCACCCCCTTTGCTTCCAGGCCTGAAAAATCGTTCCTTAGTTTTGTCCACCTTAATTCATCATAAGGGAGAAAATCCTCATGGCCAATTTCTCGCAGGATCCCCTTGCCTGCTCTGACTCCTGTTCATAGCCCAGGCACCAACACAGCCCCAAGGACAGAGGCCACCTGGCAATCCAGCAACAGGGCAAGGGATTTGCACTTCACACCTTTTTGGCAGCACCTCCTCACCCTGTCAGAGGCAAAGGACAAAGCCGTGGAGCCCCCCTGGAGGGGCAGCTGTGCCCTCACCTCACGTGTGCCCTTCCCTCGGCCAGGCGGAAGCCGTTGCTGTGGAGATGGATCCCATTGGACACTCCATTGGTAGAGGTTTTTCCATTCTGCACTTCTGAAGGTTAGAAAAAGATATATACAACCATGCTAAGGTTCAGTGTAGGTTATACAAACTCAGGGATTATTTTACAGCAGGGCCAACCCAACAGGACAGCCCCATTCAGAGCAGAAACAAAACTTCCATGATTCCACCTGCTCCAGCCACCTGGATTCGATTTGTCCTCCTAATTTACAAATCCCTGCACTGTCCTTTGCAACACAACTCCAGATCAGAAAACCAGACACACACACAACCAAGGGCTCACACAGAGCGAGGGCAGCCTGAAGGGAATTACCTTTGACTGATTTCAGGCCACAGCTGGAATATCATGGAATCCTGGAATGGTCTGGGACAATACCAGGACCTCAACCACTGAAAAGTCTGCTTAATCCTTGAGCACAGCTTTAGGCTGTGCTCACACACAACTCTCACACAGGTCACTTCTGCCCTCGTGTTCTGTCCCACGGCAGCAGGATTTTGGAACTCGGGGTATGCACTGCACTGCAGAAACAGCAACACCCACACCCTGCTGCATTCTCCTCCTGCACCCTGAAAACGAATTGTGTGGCACAGAACTCTGCTGTTTGCTCCCTTTGTGACAGCATCACACTTACCCCCTGAAGTGTGGCACTTCTTTGGGAGGAGGAAAGTGTACGGTCGCTGCTTGTATGTCAGATCAAACAAATAGACCTGAGAAAAGGAAAAAAGAGCATGAGACAAGGCTGCAAAACAGAGATGCTCAAGTCAGAAATAAAAGAGATTCCACTAGGTCCAAAGCTCCATGTTTGTGTTTGCTAGTTGCCATTTTCTCACTGGGAATCTTTTTTACAGATGGACACACAAGGGATGGGAGCAGTGCTTGGGGTGCGTCCCAGTCCAGCCCAGTTCAGAGAGAATAACACTGAGAACCAGGAACCTGGGCTTCCTCCACACCTGCAGAGCTTAAAAGATGACCTGACCACTGACCAACCTGCTCAGAAAGCTTCATATTTCAATTAACATAATAATAATAAAGGAACCAAACACCTACTGACAAAGAAGAGGTGGGACACTGAGGAAAATCTCTCTAAGGTGTAACCAGTATTTCCCAAGAAATCCCCAGGGCAGCTTTGTGAAATCCTAACTTACAGCTGTACTGGGACAGGAATGGAGAGCCCAGGCCAGGCCCAGGGTTCACCTTCTCCTAAAGGGAGTGAGTGCACGTGTGAGAAAGAGCTGTAGAGCACAGTGCAACCTGCCCACAAGCAAAGGTCCTGCTTAATCCACGCTGATTAATGCTGGCAGGAGGATTTTCTCATTCCATTGACAGGCTTTACAAAAGATCCATGAATATCACCCACAGCTTAAAATTAAAGCAATCAATATTCCAGGTGAAGGCCTTTGCTCTACAAGTTCCTTATTCACTACATTCTATTACAGAAGCAGTTTGATGTTTCAAGAATGAGTTATGAAATCCTTTCTACGTCAACAAAGGTCAGTTCCAGAACTGGTTTTGTTTATTTTCTTCCTCCTCTTCCACAGAGTGAAACGTGAACTGGGAAACCACAACAGAACGTGGTTTAACTTTGATCAGTGACAGCGTAGGAAATATATTCCCAATCCCAAGTATTCAGTCTGAATTTATCAGAGAGCAGTTTAAAATCAATCACGTCACCCACGCTGTAGCTCTTTCCAACAGCACACAGCAGTGTCCCGTGAGCCCACGTGAAGCTTTTCTGCCTCCTTACCTGCTCCCCTCCCATGTTGACCAGGAGCTCGGTGCCGTCGGGGCTGAAGGTGACGTACGTGGCCACCAGCACCCTCAGCCTGTTGTTGTAGTCCGGGAGCTTCACCGGGAGGTGCCCTGTGGAGAGGACAAGCATTACTGCCTTAGCTCTGAACTGTTGTTTCTGTCCTACCCCAGCTGCTGCCTTGGACAAAAGCAAAGCCACGGAGCACAAGCACCTACGGGATTTTCCATTTCCCGCTGTGCACTGGATCCTCCCACGAGGAACCACAGCCTGCACGGGTTCTGAGTATCGATGCCCCATCTCTGGAAGTGTCCAAGGCCTGGCTGGATGGGGCTTGGAGCAACCTGGCCTAGTGGAAGGTGTCCCTGCCCAAGGCATGGTGTTTTCTGACCCAAACCCTTCCATGTGATTCCAGGAGTCCAATTCTGCACAACCACCTCCACATGGAGACAAGAATTATAACTGCCCTGTTGACAATGAGCCCGCAGAACACAGCAAATCTCAGTTTTAGGGATTCCCTAGGATTTGGCTTTTGTGATTTGCGGCCATCTGCAAATACCTCCATCCTCAACCCCCTAATGAGGCTTCCTTAATAACGCCCTCAGCACAAGAAGCCGAAGCTCCTAAATATTCAGCTCACACACAGGTTCTGTTCTTCAGACAGCAGATGTGTTGCATGACCAATTCAGGGGACCTGAGGAATCCTCTGGTGGGACTCATCAGGAGCTGGACTGTCAGAACTGGTCTGCTGAACATACTGGTGTGAGATATTTGAAAAAAAAAAAAACCAAACCAAACATTTTGGGGTAAAAGGTAGTAAATAATGAGCACTGGAGAAAAATGTCATCTAGATTGCTCAGACACTGCATCACTGATTCTTCATCTGCAGGATGAGGAAAAGTCACTTCTGTGCCAAAAAGATTTTGAACAGCAGCTTTGCTGGGACCAGTTCCAGGAAAGCCTAAAGAGCCCAGGTTATATCCAATCCTTCACTTTCCAGTAGGAGAGACAAAAACACACTCGTGCCGGACAAAAAGCAGCGAGGCTAGCTCACCGCCCCAGTGAAACAACCTGCAATTGCACAGAACGTCCCTTGGAAGAATCCTCTGAGCAGGGCTGTGTGTGTGATGGGTGGAACTGTGTTTCCCAGGCAGTGAAGTCCCCCAGCCACCCCCAGGGCTGCCCCAGTGCAGGGCCCATACCTGCCACGTAGTACTGAGCTGCCCCGTCCGGGAGGGGCTTCTGCCGGTCACAGAACGTGTGCACTCCAGCTGAAGGACTCTGCTTCATGCTTTTCCTACCACAGACAGGAACAGCCTTATGATAACCACAGCACTCAGCTGCTGGAAGCCTTATCTACACTGCCATTTCTTCCCCTCCCACGAGCACAAGACCCGCTGCCCACGCAGCTCGGGGGTCACAGCCTCACGCGCCCCAGGGTACTCATCAAAAAGACTTGGGGTGACAGAAAGAACGGAGCAAAACTTCCCAGGAACAGGCTCCCTGCGAGTCCCTCTTCCCACCAGAGCCCTGACCAGACCCCTGCAGCAGAAGGCAGCAGCAGGCAGGTGCTGTTACCTGTGGTTGTGGATCATGCGGATGTCGTAGAGCCGCACGAAGGGCCCGCTGGCCCCCACGGCCAGGTAATTGTTGTCCTGGGGGTTCACTGTCAGGCACTTGGCCTCCACCAGCTGCCCACAGTACTCAGTCAGGTCTATGAGGACCTCGGAACGTTTGCTGTTCTCCCGCAGGTCGTACTGCCTGCAGAGGGAGGGGAGTGAGGCACACACAGCACGGGCTAACAGGAGCAGCAGGAAGAGACTCATGCGAGGTCCTGAGCTGGGAGGGACCCACAAGGATCAGCCACTCCAGCTCCTGGTCCTGCACAGACACTCCAACAATCTCACCCTGTCCCTGAGAACGCTGTCCAAACGTTCTCAGAGCTCTGGCAGCCCTGGGGCTGTGACATTCCCTGGGGAGCCCGTTCAATGCCCCACCACCCTCTGGGGGAAGAACCTTTTCCCAATATCCAGCCTAAACCCCTCCTGACACAGCTGAGAGGTGACACCAAGGACATGGACAACAGTCACTTGTGCCACAGGTTACTGGAAGCACCTCAGTTCAACACACACTGGGCCTCAGTACCAAGATAATCATTAAAAGCAGATCTAGGATGTGCACAGATTTATTCGAGCTCCAAATTAAATCCCCAAGTCATGACCCATTCCTTTCCTGGCCTCCCTTTCCAGCAATGAGGAAAATGGAGGAGCTGAGGAGAGTATTTATGACTCCACAAGATAAATCTTTCCAGTTTTAGGAAAGGGAGAGATGAGCTTAAGCTGTTTAGTACAGAGATAGCCTCTCCTCAGGTCTGTGCACAGCACACACTGTGACGGCTCCCAAAACCAAACCAACTGCAACTCTGTACCTGATCAAGCCATCTTCTGCTGCACTCCAGAAGGTGTTTGGCCACATGGGAGCCGTGGCAATCCGCTTCACTCTGTTGGTGTGATCTCCAAACATGTGCACGGTCTCCTTGACAGTCAAGTCGTGGACGTGCACCTTGGAGTCTGCAGCTCCCGTGATGAGGATGCGATCCCCCGAGTGCGGCAAGAACTGCGGGAGAGGGGTTGGACACCGGGGCTGGAGAGGCACTGAGGCTGCTCACATGGACACCCTGGCAGCCACGGGGCAGGAACTGTGCTTGGGAACGGGGGCTAACCCATGGTATTCCCTATCACACACTCAAGAGTCATCAGCTACAGGACACACGAGAGTGACTGCATCACACATCCCCTTTGCTACAACCATTTCCTTCCAATTCGCAGACAGAATAAGCCTGGGATCTGCACAAACTAAGTGCAATATTAGTTCCCCATAATTAGAAATATTGAACTTTTTTAGGGGGAAACTGCTTGCAGGAAAACGTTTTCCAGCAAGGATTTATCCTTTCACTGCTCAGATCACTGTTTCTGTTAGCTGCTCGTTCCTTCTAAGCACATACCTTGACAGAAAATATGTTTGCAGTGTGTCCTGTGTGCATAGAAAGGAGTTTCTTGTGGTGCAGAGGATCCCACACAATGGTATGCTGGTCATCAGAGCCAGAGGCCAACAAGCTAAAAGGAACAGGAGACAAATATCCACCATGAATTCTTCTGTTCCACACCGTGCCTGGCTCTGTGGAGCTCTTTGACCACAGACATCCATTAAGTTAATTCAGCCCTAACTGGCCATTTCCTCTCTTCCCTCAGCTCCCTCTCCTTGCTGCTCACTGTGCACCCATCCCTTCAGCCAGGTCTAGGAGCTAAAGCAGACAAATGGCAACTCCACAGAAAACACAGCTGGCTGAAGCACCTCACCCGGAACGCCGTGGGAAACAGGAGTGTTTGGTCATCAACAAAACGCAGGGCCTCGGCCTTGCCTGTTACCCTGGCTGTGTTACCTGCTCCCCATCAGCTCTGAAACCCAGCCAAGGCACTCATTCCAGGGCTCCAGATGTGCCCAGGCAGTCCCAGGGCTCATGCAGTGAACCACAAAACTCTTTTAAAAAGTCACTGCAAGGTGCCTGTCCGTCCATCTGCACCTGAACCAAAGGAATCTCACATCTGCAACTCTCAGCTCTTTTAAACTTAGATTTCCTGGTAGCCATTCTCTTTCAAGCACATGAAATTTTCACTGGTAAATAATTCTAAAGAGTTTCAGAGTTTGCAGGCAGACTTTGGATGCTTTAAGAGGAATGTGCAGAAATACCCACTCTTCCTGCAGTCCACCCATTTCTCACACAGGAACTCCTCATTCCACTTGGTTACTGCAAGTTTAGTTTCCTCTAAAATTGCAGAGGGGTGAGTTCTCCAGCTCCTTCCCTTGGGTATTTGTTCCCCAGCAGCAGCTTTTAAGGCATGGTGAAGGGGGTGGGGAAATGTCACCACCAGCTGGGCAAATCCTAAAGATCCATTATAATCCATAATACCACTTAAGAGAAGAGAAGCAGCCTGCAATCTCCACTTCTTAGTCTGACCATTTCCCTTCTGAACTCACTAAAGGGGCATTTCTAATAATATCCAGATATATTTAACAAAATAAAGCTTCTTTTGAAGCGTGAGCTCTACTACAGCTCAAAATTTGAGCTTGAGCTCCACTTTACTAGAAATGGGAAGCAGCTGCTTATGATAACATGACCTATATCCTCCTCTTGGGAAAACCTGGGGTTAGGGCTTTGCTGATTCCCCAGACGAAGCCACATACTTACTCTCCTTTTTCATTCCATTCCAGACAGTTGACACATCCAGAGTGACCCTGAGGTAAGGAGGCAAGGGAAGATGGTATTACTCAAACTTCAGATATATTAAACAAAGCTGTCCTAAGACAAGGACACGGTGAGCTCCTCACAAATAACAACTTCTACCAATAAAAGCAGGGGTTTTTATTCCAACCCTGCACAGAACTCCACACTCTTGGTAGGTAAGCACCTCCAGAAGAGACAGACACGCTAGAGCAGTTGGGATAGAAAAGGCAAAATGAAACAAATAAAAAAAGGTAGTGTTGAATAAAATGGCAGTTTAGTCTCGGAGGCTACAGCTGAAATCCTGCTGTACACAAGGAAAGGTGACTTTGCTTCCAAAGCCCTTGGCTAGGCTGACAAATTACATGTACAGCACTCTGGGAACACAGGGAAAATGCACTTTTGATAGCTCTGTTAGAAGCACCTTGCTGCTGGGTGACTCCATCATCCATCTTCATCCACATTAACCAATGACTGCACCAGGAAGTGGGGGAGTGTTGAACAGCATTTGATGTGGGAGATGGGACTGACAAGGGGGAGGAAAGAATCCTTTTCCCCCAAACCAAGGTAATTGATGTGTTAGAGGTTGGCTCGGTTGGGTAGAGCAGGGTGTTGATAATGCCACAGTTGTGGGTATGACCCCTCAGATGGGGCTGTTCACTTAAGGCTTGGCCTCAGTAATCCCTGGGGGTCCCTTACAACTCAGAATATTTTGTAAAATCTTTTCTAAGGTATGTCAGAGTGCACTACAAGCTGTTCCTTAGGGATGCCATTAGAGCTGAGCATGTTGAACAGCTGACTATTGTCTTCTTCAGGCATCAGTGCTGAGATGAGGCGGTGCCCACCCTGCGCAAGGCTCTCCTGCAGGGGCACCACATGGAGCAGAAAGCTCACGCAAGCTCTCACTGAGCCACTCCCGGCTCTCACGCAGTTTGGGGGACCAGGAAATCAGTATTTACCTCCTAAGACAGAGGAGTTCATGGTCTCCTGCAGCAAGGTGCAGAGCAAGGAGCTGGGCTGCCCTCTGGACACTCACCTGCAGCTCGGCCTCCAGCCCCAGGCGGCGGATGAAGGGGTCGGTGACGTGGTAGTGGCGCTCGAAGCCCAGCGCTCCCCTCTCCTGCGGGAGCAAACAGGCACCACACTGACCACGGCAAACACAACGCTCCTCTGCCCCTTCAGAATCCCCTCGAGGGTTAAAAACCACGCCAGGCTGTCCTCAGGCTCTGTGCTGTAGTAGGGAGTCACGGAATCCCAGGATGGTTTGGGTGGGAAGGGACCTTAAAGCCCCTCCAGTGCCACCCCTGCCATGGCAGGGACACCTCCCACTGTCCCAGGAGCCCCCAGCCCTGGCCAGCCTGGCCTTGGCACTGCCAGGGATCCAGGGGCAGCCACAGCCGCTCTGGGCACCTGTGCCAGGGCCTGCCCACCCTCCCAGGGAGGACTTTCTTCCCAATACCCCATCTAACCCTGTCCTCCTTCCCTCCTGTCCCATCACTACACATCCTTGTGACAAGTCCCTCTCCAGCCTTCCCATCCTTTGAACATTTCCAGGCGAGCAGATCTTAATCTCTGCCCCTGAATGGATTTAAAATGCTGTGTAACTCAGTGCCAGGCTCCAGCTGGGGAGCCAAAACCAGCTCTGAGCACAAGTGAGCTGAGCCTACACTGGGCCTGAAACAGAAGACACAGAAGACCTTGGGAATGCCTCTTATCATCCTCGGCAAGGATTTCAGCAGGAGCTCAGTCCTGAGCGCAGCGGGAGCAGAGCTGCCACTGCAGAGCCCGTCCCAAGGCAGCAGCAGCAGCACGGGGGGAAGAGCTGGGGGTGGCAGTGGCCAGCTGCCCTCGGGGGTGGGCAGCCCTGAGCCTGGGAGCAGAGCTGCAGTGCCATGGCACAGCCCGTTCCAGAGGGACGGGAACAGCTGCCACACAACCGTGCCAGTACGAATGAAGGTGAAGGAAAGCAGGACAGTTGTTTCCCCTGTGATCTCACAGGGCTCACAGATGCATCAGCAGATGGCTCTGATGAAAGAAGGCCAACTGCAGAGGCAGGAATGAAGGAGAGAGAATGCAAGTCAGACTCCGGATGGAACATCTAAATGTCCGTGGAGATTCTTCCCTACAACTTGACCCAGCTGTGGTCCCACTCCATGCCGCACTCATCAACTTAATCCTTTGTCATCAGCATTTAGAGAGGGGAACACCGATGCCAAAATCACCCTGGTGGTGCCCAAAAAATCACCCTGGTGGTGCTCGGAGCACATCAGTAGTCCCAGAGCAGACACAGAAGAGCTGAATTCCCTTCCCAGCCCAATGCTCAGTAATGAACTCCACACACCAAAAGCTATTTGAAGACAAAATGGAGACAGACATAAAAGGATTGGAGGCAAAACAAGCCAGGCTTTTTGTAGGAGCATCCACGACTAACTTCAAAGCCCCTGATGTATTTTTGTGGAGGGCATTTCTAAAGCACTGCAAGGCCCATGCAAGGTGCTGCAGGTGTAATTCTGTGCTACTGCAGCCTCAGTGGGCCTTTTTGAGAGCTGGGGGGTAGGATATTGCTTTTCCTACAAGGAACTGCCTGACTTAGCAATCTTCCCAAGGTCACACATCAAAGTCTGTCAGAGCAGACAGTCTGAGACAGTCCCAGGCTAAGGCTCAAACCACAGAACCAGCCCTTCCTTGTTAGGGCAGCAAAACAAATCTTTGCACATGGATTAAATTACGAGCTTATAACAGAGTTTGGTACCAAACTGCAAAGTGAGCACTCCAGCTCCCAGTTCCTTATTCTGGCTACTCACAGGTCCCTTTCCTGAATGCTGATTATCTGCAAAGCTGCAAATGATTTCAGGCCTCTGAGTCCCAGCAATAATTGCCTATTGTGTCTGCTGCAGCCAGTCCTTTCACGTTGATATTCCACAAATGCAGCCATCAGATGACTGATCCCACCACTGCACAAGTTTTTTTTTTTTCCCTACACAAAGGAAGCAACACAGCACTGTCTAAAGAAAAGGAGACAGAGAGGCTGTGACAGAGATCATTAGCTTTACTACAGTCAGGAATACCTCTGATGGCAAGATCACACGGGGAGAACACAAGAAGCAGAGAGGGAAGCTGGCTAAGGGCCTTTGTGGTGCCCAAACACAAGCAGCTCTATTTCTCTCCTCGACTCAGAAGGAACAGAGCTGCTGAAGGCAAACCAGCCCAGGGAGAGGAACTGTGCTCCTGTCACGCCAGACTTCATCCCAACTCTCCATTAAGGACAGTGACAGGTCCTGTGTGTTTGCTCTCCTAAGCTCCTTACAGGGCTTATCAATATGTAAGAAAGAGAGATCTCCTTCCCCGGCCAAGAAGCAGCGGGAGCTCCCCAGCACAGCCCTGCCCTCTCTCCCCACCCAGCCCCACGGGCTCACACAAACCTTGATCTGCCTGTGGATGATGTCTCTGGTGATGTTGGCCTTTGCCATCTTGGTGCAGTGGGGCAGATGCAGAGAAGCTGTGGGAAGAGCTGCAGTGCATCCAAGCATTCCAGCCGAGGCAGGACCCGCACGCAGGGCTCAGTTACCTGCAGGACACACGGGAGGGACACGGGAGGGACACGGGAGGGACACGGGAGGGACACGGGAGGGACACGGGAGGGACACGGGAGGGACACGGGAGGGACACGGGAGGGACAGCACGCGTTAGGCCACGCACAGGGCCGAGCTCTGCTTCCCAGAAACGGCGCTGGCTGACAACTGGAAAAGTCTGGGAAAAAAGGCTCCTGAAGAAACTCGAGGAAAGAACAATGGAAAAAATGAATATTGGACTCGAGGCCATTCCCGGTTTGTGGAGAAATTCATGATGAGCAGAATTCCAGGACTGGAATCAACCTGGAAAATCCATGTTTCCATCCCAGCAAAGACCCTGTGAGTCCAGAGCAGTGTCCAGGCTTCCCTCCCACCATTCCATGACCACTCATGTCCGATGTTTCCCACAAAGGCTATACTGTGAACAAATACAGCATTGATGCTTTTGGCCACCTCTTCTCTCTCATTTCCTACACTGGATTATCAGCAAAACACCCCTAAAATATGCAAAAAGATATAAACATTCATTGGAAATCACAACAGCCAACCACGAGGTGACAACTGAACACCTAATTACCTCAGCAACAGAAAAGGGGTGACCAGTTAAAAGTGAATCTGCAGGAGAAATTAAAGAGTTTAGCACACTCTTAATGGAGTTTGATGTACTAACCTAAATAACTGAAACCCCGTGGAATTGGCTAGTCCTGCTAAAAACCATTCAAGTTGCAGAGTGATGGTCACAGCCCTGAGCTGGACAGGCTGCCTAGCAAAGGCTCAGTCAGCTCCTGAGAAATGCTGCAATTCCCCCAGTTCCCACCCTGCAGCCTGGCCCATTTAGACATTTCTACAGCTCTCTTTAAAATAATAAAAAAGAACAAAAATTTAATTTCAAACACCCATTTTGTCCTATGTAAGCCTCTACTTTAGCACCCTCTTTAAGAACATTTCCAAGCAGAACAAGCCCAAATTCTCCTCTTCTAAATGAGGAAATGCTGATTCATTGAAACAAGAGCATTTCACAGAAACGCTGCAACAAACAGGAGCCCTGGCAAACCTCATCTGATTCTCTGCTGCCACGGGAGGGCTTCCACTGGCCCTCCTGTGCACTCTCCCAGGCTGCCCAAGCCCCGTCCACGCTGGCCCTGGATGCTTCCAGGGACGGGGCAGCCACAACAACAACAGCTGCCCTCAGGAAGGGCTGCCAAGGACAGCACCGGGAGGGAGCAGCAGCACCTGGGCACACGGGCACGTGGATCTGCTGACTCTGCAGCTCCTCAGAAGCTTCTGAGCGGCTTCCCCGAACTTCAGGAGAGAGCCCGAGGAGCAGGAGCGTGCCCAGGGAAGGGAACGGAGCCCCAGGAGCAGCTGAGGGGCCCAGCCTGGAGGAAAGGGGGATCAGGGGGGCCCTTGTGGCTCTGCACAGCTCCCTGACAGGAGGGAACGGGGACAGGAGGAGAGGGAACGGCCTCAGGCTGCCCCAAGTCCATCCTCAAAAGACACAGGGAGAAGAACCCCGCACCTCTCAGCGCCTCAGTCTTCTCTGCAGCCTTCCCTCTCCTGAGTGCCTCCCTACAACATTCCCAGGCTCTGCCCACAGCCTCCCCTCTCCAACAACATCCAGCTTCCTCCTCTCCTTCCCTACCAGGCAGATTTCTTGTTCTGCCCTTTGGGAGCAATTGAATTTGGCTCTTAGGACCCCGCAATGACCGACAAACACCCCACTGCTTTTAGGAGTCCCTTTGTCACATTCCCTACCTCTAGCTATGGCTGATTTCTATGAGCTGCCTTCTCTTCCAACAGCACCAAACAACCTCAAGGACACGTGGAAGCGTGGAAAGATCTGCAAACCCCCAATAACCCACACCAAGAGGCCAATTTAGAGCCAAACAAGTCACTGCAAAGCCATTAACACCCTACAACCCCTCTGTATAAACAGGATGCCCAGAGGGAAGGAATATCCCACCCCCCCAAAACCACGGCCTCATACCAGACCCAAATTCCCTGGTTTTTCAACACAGGCTCCTCTGGGCCAGCATCTTCTGCCCCGTGCAACCCTGACACCCGCCCCGGGCAGGTGAGAGCAGCAATGCACAGGGGGTGGCTGGAGTGGGAGTGGTTTTGGGATTGCTGATGTGCTGTGGAGCCTCCCAGCTCTCCGGGCAACTCACTGCCAGCTGTGGCAACTCAGAGGTGGCCCCAACAGAACGCTGGAGTGCAGGGGATCAACAGATACAGGCGAGGAAAATCATCCATGAAATCAGACCCTGGATAAAACCCAGCCAGACAGGAATTCAGGAGCCTAAACTGTCTCTCTTTCCAGGAAAGTGCTTGATTTGGCAACTGGAGGCTGTAAAATGCTCAAAGGTGTCCCAGATCTTGTGCCTTTGCTTGGCCAAGAAGGCTCCAAGAGCCTTTCCTCTTTTCCCTCTGCTATTTTTTGTTGCTCAACAGGTATTCCACAGCTACAAAGGCTCTGGCAACTTTCAATTATCCTGGAATCACAGCCAAAGGATGAAGCAGCCCAAATTCTCATTCCCAATCACATTTTGAGCATTAGCCACAACTGATCACGATCCCAGACTCAGTCCCCATGGATATGACAGTTACTTCATTCCAATATTAAATAAATAAAAATTAAATAATATAAATATTAAAAGACTATTGACCCCCCCACCACTGTACAGATAGATCCAGCCTCCAGTTTCAAACTGACTCTGGAATAAAACAAAAATCTCCCAAGATTTGCAGATCTCCTGCAAAATATATGTAATAAAAATCAGACAAAAATAAATTGTGCCCACCAACTTCTTAGACACAAAGGCTTCCAAACAAGAATTTCCTCCACAGAGTCTTTGTCACCACCAAAGGAATTGGAAATTTCCACCCTGGAAATTGGTAAGGAACGTTCCTCTCTAGGCAAAACCCCCGTGCAAATTCTGCTCTAAGCCATTCCTGCAGCTTCTAGCTTCAGCTAACCGGGCACACCCAGCTCTGGGGCAGTGAGGGAGCCAGGGACAATTCGGGAATTGCTGTTGGAAGCAGGGCTGTCTGCACAGGCGGCTCCACTCGCTGGGGCAGCCTGGGTGTTCCTGCCACTGCCACAAAATACCCGGGAACCGCCTCCCAGCCAAACCACTCCACCACTCCGGGACTGGGATTTTTTGGGGGGTTATTTCTCCACGGCCCTTCAAGGACAGCTTTCCCCCACTGCTCCCAACCTGCCTGAACAGCGCGGGCAGGACTGAAAACGCAGCTCCAGGAGCTGCTGCCACCTCCTCCAGGGACAGCCTCTCCTCCAAGGGCTCGCACGGGCCCGGCCCAGCTGCAGCTCCCTGCGCTCTCGCCTCTGCCACATGGAACTCAGGGCCACAAACACAACTTTTGCAACGCTTGGCCTTTAAATCCACAGTCAAAAATTAACAAGGCGCAGATTTCCGTGGGCTCCAAATCTGGCAGGCTCTGTTTACACTGACAGTCACTGAAAAGCCCCTTAAGCTCCTGGGAAAGTACACTTCCAAAAGGGAACTCCAGGGCATGGACAGGAACACTCACTCCAAGTCTGGAAACAAAACTTGGAGGGTGATAACACAAATAATTCAACATCAAACGCTCCCAACACGGTTTGGATTGTGTTTCCCTCTGGTGGAACCACCTGAGCACCTCCCTCCCACCCACAGCAACACAGTGACAGTGACAGGCTCTGCACGGGGGGGTCAGAGCCCCAGCCTTGGCCCCAGCACCCTTTGGAAAAGCTCCATCCGCCCCAGGGAACTCCACAGAGCAGCAGGACTCCTGAAATCAGCAGCTTTCAACAAGCAATACCATTCCTAGCTGCTTGGATGTGCCCAAGTTTCTCAGGCTCCAAACTCAAGGTCATTGAGAGAAAGCAGCACTCTGCACACCACGAGCCTCTGGATACACAACTCATCCCAAGGGAAGATTCCTCAGACCCTTCTCTTCAGCATCTATAAATTATTTCACCCATCCAAACACCACCCAGAACCTGCCTCAAGGGGTTTCTTTATCCTCACAACTTATTTCCCTGCCCTCTTTACCCTGACTTTCCAAGAGGTCACAGACCAAATTAAAATATATAAGCATAGATAGGAATATTTTTTTTTCAGGAAACCTGAAGAGCCAAGAGGAAATAACCTGGTTAGCAGCAAACACCTTGTTAAAAGAAGGTTTTGCTGCAGCTGGAGGAGTTGTCAGGAGCGGCAGTGGCTCCCCAGGACGGATGGCTGGAGCAGGGAGCCAGGAGCAGAGGCGAGACCTGAGCCCTGACAGAGGGGACTGTCAGGGAAACTCTGACACACTCAGGCCACGCCGCTCTTGCAGCTCAGCCCTCCCATGCAATGCTGCCTCTGCCCTGAGCCCCAGCTGACACATGCACGGGAGAAAGGGAAGATGCCAGGCAGCCCCTCAGCCCTGCACAGCCAACGCCCCAGTGCCAGCTCCAGCAAGGAGCCTGACTGGCACAGGAGGAGAGGCTGATCCCCTCTCCAAGGAAAGGGCTGCGGGACGCCCACCAGGGCAGCGAGAGTTCCTGGGGAGGCTTTAGCAAGGGACAGTGAGCAGAGGAGGGAGCAGGGCAGGGTCACAGCCAGGAAAGGGAACGTGAGGACAGGGCAGTGCCAGGGCTGGGAGCGGGACGGGAAGGCAGAAAGCAGGAGCTGTACCTGGCACAGGGTGGCACCAGCAGAGCAGGCAGGGCTGGGGGAAGAGGGCCTGGGGAAAATGTGGGTGAGGATGGATGAAGGAGAGAGGCTTGAAAGGAGTCAGGCCCTGGTAGAGAGAAGGGGGGAACACCTCGGGGG
>VWZN01004073.1:97065-110914 GCA_013396955.1 Regulus satrapa | reverse complement strand
AGGGCCAGCCCGCGCCGCTGCCCAGCGGCGACCTGCCGGGCTTCACCCCCGCGCCGCCCGCCGCGCCTGAGGAGATCCACCCGCTCAAGGAGCAGCCGGCCAACGGCTCGGCCGAGGGGCACGCCAAGCCCCGCAAAGCCTTCCCGGTCATCGGCATCGACTACACGCACGTCCGCATCCCCTTCGAGATCTCCCTGTGGATCCTCCTGGCGTGCCTCATGAAGCTGGGTAGGTGGGCGGCGTTGCGGGGGGACTCCGTGGGGAAGGGCCCGGGGAGCGGCCCGGGGGCCTAGGGCAGAGGGACCCCGGAGGGCCCAGAGCGGCATCCCCGGCAGGTGGGACAGAGCCCCCCAGGCCTCACAAGGAGCCACCCCGGTGGGCATTGCCCCCAGCGACCCACCGAGCATCCCTTTGGGAAGGGGAGGGACCCCTGGGCCCCCAGGGAGGGACCCCCAGCTGCACGGGACAGACTCCCCCAGCCATCCCAAGGAGTGACTCCTGCGAGCATCCCAAGGAAGGAGCCTTCCGGGCATCCTGGGGAGAGACCCCTCTGAACATTCCAGGGTGGCACCACCCCAAACATCCCGGGGCAAAATTGCCTGCACATCTTCTGCAAACCTCCCCGGCCGGCTGGGCTGGGGTGGACACTGCTCTCCCCACGACCTTGGCTCTGTGTCCTGGGCCTGGTGGACAGCAGCATCCCGGTCCCCCCACTCCCACAGACTTCTTTTCTCTGAGCCTGGGAGCGGGCCCGGAGATGCTCCTGACCCCTGCTTGGACCGGGTTTGCTTTCCTCCCTGTGACACTCCGGGAGGAGGCACCCAGTTTGCTCACTTCCTCTCTAAACCACGGGATGCTTTTTGTAACCTTGGAGAAGTCACTCAAAAACCTCCCGGTGCTTCGGCCTCCCCTTCCTCCCCCTTCGCAGCAAACCGGGGTGGGTTTGCCTCTGCTGCAAAGCGTCCCGAGATTCCCGCATTAAAGAGAACGGCTCAGGGCTGGAGAAGTCACCCGCTCTGGGAAAGCATCCCTCTGCCGGGGCGGAGGATGTTGACAAAGTGTTTTCCAAACTTCTGCAGCTGGATCAATAGCAGCTGAATTACCCCAGACCTGTGACGTGATGTAACCGCTCCGCGCTCGGCCCTGCTGTGCCGTCCCAGCCTCCGGCAGTGCAGAGGTTGAGCTGGCCATGCTCCCATCCCTGGTGATAAAGCCAGGGGGACAGGTGAAATGTTTGCCTTGGAGCAAGTGAGGAGGGAAGGGAGCTCTGCCCTCCTTCATTTTGCTCCTCAGTTACCACCAGTGGTTTAATAACACTCACTTATGGGGCGCTCCAGCTTGCTGAGCTTTGGGAGCTTTTTTAAGCTGGTTCCTGTTGTAAACTGTGCCCTGTCCTGGTCTGGAGGAGTCCGAGAGACCCCCCAGGAGCTCAGATCCTTCCCGCCCAGCTACTCCTCAAAATACCCCATCCCCTTCTCGGCCCGCCGTGAGCGTGCGTAGGCAGGTGAAGCCCCATTTCCACAATCCCTCCTGAGAGTTTTATTTACGTGCAGCGGAGGAGTGAGGACGCTTCAGACCCCGAGGCTTGTCTGGGAGACAAGCAGTCAGGCCAGGCGGGAACCAGGTGGGAGCCATGGGGTTTGTGCCTTCCTGGCCTTGCCCAAAGCGACCTCGGGCACGTTTAGCTGGAAGGTGCCCGTTGTGGGGAGCGCAGCTCTCCTTTGGCAGGGCTCCGCTGTTGCACTGCGCCTTCAGCCGGGCTGGGAGGGAGAGCCGAGTGAGGAAATCGGGAGGATCTGCGCGGAAGCTGGTGGAGAAAGGAGGGGCCAATGGCCTGCGGCCCTGCCGGGGGAAGGCGTGCTGGAAAACACCGGCGGCTGGGGCCGGCTGCCCCCTGGACACGGGGGGACACCCGCCCAGCTCTGCCTCGCTGGGGGAACCCGCTCCTGCCGCCCCTGCCCGCAGCCAGGGCTGCCTTGTGCGGCTGGAAAAGTTGTGTCTGCCGGCTGTCAGGTCTTTGAGGAAACAAGTATTATGCAAGACTGCGTGTTTTAAGGGGTGTATTTTAGGAGAGGCTGCCCTGCAAGTTTGGCCAAGGTCTTTGGTGGTGACAGGTGCTCTGCAGAGCTCCGGAGATGCTGATTATGCCAAAATCCACACCTTAGCTTACCTACAGCTCTGGCAGGGCCTTGACAGCAGGGCGGCCCTGGGACAGGTAGTTCCTTGGCCTCCTTTCCTCCTTTCCTTGGCTTTTGTGATTCTTGTTCATGCCTTAGCAGGTAGTTCCCTAGTTGCTGGTACAGCTCCCTCTGCTCGTGAGCTGCAAAAAACATCTCACTGCTGTGTGTCCATATATCCCAGCCTCGTCTGTCCCGCTCTGGATCACGGGGTGTTCTTCAGCAGTAGCAAAAGAGGCTTTTTTCCACCCAGGGGCAGCTCTTACACAACTGGGCACTGCTGGCAGTCCAGCCTGGAATGGCAGGATGAGGCTCGCTCAGCTCCGGGCTCCCTAAACCAGACAGGGTCTGCAGCGTCCCAATTCCAGCAAGAGGGAAGGGGGCTGATAAATACAAGAGTTTGCAGTGCTTCCTCTTTCTCCACACCCTGTCAGTGTGCATTTATTGATGTATCAGGGTGATCCTGCAATACTCTGAGGGAACCAACACCTTCTTTTTCCAAGAACAGGAATTCCTGCGGTGTGGGCTGTGCGTGACAGCTCGGCACCTCCTGACTGCCCTTCCCCAGCTCCACAGGCCTCTTTGCTGGGCTGGAGCTGGTGCTTGAGCTGCAGCTTGCTACAAAACGAAGTCTTCAGCCCTCTGAGTTGCTTCAAGGTGTCATCCTCAGGGGTAGTGCAGGGTGACCATGCCGAGGAGCTCAGAAGTACTCACGGGGCTCTGCTCCAGGCCAGGAGATGCAACCTGCCCTTGTTCTGTTGCTCTTGATGCTTTAGACAGCTCTTCATTCTAAAATGCATCCCCTTGTTCCATCCAGGGGATTTGTCCTTTCTCCAGCAGCTCTTGCTGTGAGTTTGTTTTGGGGAGTTAAAGGTGTGAGTTGAACCCTTCCCCTCTTGCTGCAGTTCTTGTAAAATGTCTCAGAGATGTTGGTTTCTGGAGGATTCCTCCCCTGACAGGGCACAGAAGGATGTGTCTCCCCACCGTGTCCTGCAGGCAGTTCCTGCTTTGTTAATCCCAGTGGAGAAGGGGAGGCTGGTGCTGGCTGCTTTACTTCATACTCACATGGTATTTTAAGGTTGTGTAGGGGAAGAGGGAGCATGAGGCAGCTACAGCCGTGTGCAGATCACGTCTGGTGGTGGCCTCATTTTGCCAGGAGAAACCTTTGCAGCTGCAAGTTGCAACCAGACGTTGTCTCCACCTGCTGTGTTGTTGCAGAAGGTCAGACCTTCCCAAAGCACCCCAGTGGGAGCTCTCTGTGCCCTTCTCCAGGGTTTGCAGGGATGTCCTAAGGGTTCCTTCGCACCTCGCCCAGGGAGTGGTTGGGAAGCTCAGAGGTCTCCTCACTCTGGGGGTTAACCTCTCAGCTCACAGAGGCCTTTAGGGGAATGCAATTTTGACTGTAAATACTTCCTGATTTTAGGAGAAAGGGAAGGAGTGAGTCAGGAATGTAAACAGCAGATTGTGGTCAGCAGTGCCTTTGCTGCGTGCTGGGGCCCAGCAGGCAGAGCTTTGTGGTGAGCACCGGCTCTTACCCACCCTGGAGAGGAGCTGGGGCCACCTGTGTCTCCAGAGCCATGCTGGCCACTGCTTCTGAAGCCAGGAAGCACAAAGTCATATTCCATTAGCCACCTTCCACTGGGGCATGTCCTGCTGTCTGTCTGCACCAAATGGCTTCCCTGGAGCATCCTGGCCATTCCCCCACCAGCTCAAGGAAACAGCAGGGTGTGGTGGCTTCACCTTGGCTGGAAATAACCTAAAATTTGTGTCTTGAGCCCAAGGTTTGAAAGTTGGGTGGTGCCTTTCCTTCTTTTCTCTGGGAATCCATCTCCCCCGGATGGAGTCTTCATACCAGTGCCTGTAGTGACAGGGCAAGGGGAAGTGGTTTTCTGAAGGCAGCTTTAGATGAGATATAAGAAAGAAATGACGCTGTCAGGAGGCGGTGAGGCCCTGGCTCTGGGTGCCCAGAGAAGCTGGAAGTGTCCAAGGCCAGGTTGGACAGGGCTTGGAGCAACCTGGGACAGTGAAAGGTGTCCCTGCCTGGGGTGGGGGGTGGGGAACTGGATGGGCTTTAAGGTCCCTTCCAACCCAAACCATTCCATGATTTTGTGACTCCTGGTGCCCACCACTCTGGTCTATCACTTTCCTCTTCTGCAGGAGAAACTAGGATGGAAAAAAACCTCATGGATCAAGATAAAGGCAGTTTAGTAAAGCAAAAGCAAAGGTCATGTGTGGAAACAAAGGGAAACAAAAGATTTATTCTCTGCTTCCCATCAGCAGATGATGTCCAGCCACTTCCTGGGAAGTACGTTCAGGAGCATAGCGGCTGCTCCGGAAAGCAAATGTCGTAATTAGAACTGCCCACCCTCTCTTCCTCTTCGCTCTCTGCTTTTATGTGGTGTGGAACATCCCTTTGGTCAGTTTGGGACGGTCCCAGACTGCTGCCCACCCCCAGCTCCTGGTGAGCGGCGAATGTTGGGGGGCAGCTCTGATGCCGTGAGCGCCGCCCGGCCGCAGCCGAAGCTCAGGGCGTTATCAGCGCCCTTCCAGCCACGCTCTGAGGGCTGCTCTGTGCCAGATGAGCTCCAGCTCAGCCAGACCCCACGGGGCGTGGGGACATGGCTCCCTGCGCGTCCACGGCGGTGGCGGTGCCGGGGGTCCCCGCGCTTGCAGCTCGGCTCCTTCGCTCGCCGTGCGCCGGACGCTGCTCGCGGTGTGTGGAGCCTGTGGCAGTCACCGAGTCACTGCTCTGCCTCTTCTTCCCCCTTGGCAGCACTGTCGTGTCTGGGGTGTTCCCTCTGCCCCTCCAGACCGAGTGACGGCTGCCAGCGCCAGCCTGGCACTCGCGGAACCGTCCCCACCGTGTCCCCGCCGTGTGCTTGTCGGGCTGGTGTAAAACGAGCCGGGCACGGAGCCTCGGTGAGCAGAGGGAGCCCAGCGTGCTGGGATGGGTCGTGTGGGGACACGCTGGTGCTTCGGGGAGCTTTGGTGTCACATCTCAGCCCGGGTGCTCGGTGACACTCCTCTGGAGTGGTCCCAGCACTGCTGCACCTGGGGATGAGCAAGATTGAGGAACCTCTTGGAGCCTGCGAGCTGGTGATAGGAGCTGGGAGAAGAAGGGCAGAACATGGCGGGTGCAGGTGGGGCTGTGCAGCCCCACGGAGGCTGAGGGCATGGAAAGTGGCTCCTGCGCCTGGAAGAGGAGAGACCATTTCAGAATTGCCAGAGAAACATTTGTAGAAGCTGGTGGCTGCTGGCTGGCAGCAAGATTTGGGTGCTGAAAGACTTGGGTGCTCTTCAAATGTTTTTATCAGCCCACATCCCTGCCCTGAAATCGTGGCTTTTGGAGGGGCCACCCTGAGGTCTGGCGAGTTGAGGAGCTTGAGGATTCCTTTGGGCGAGGGTTGATAAGCAGGGTAGGAAACCTGCTGTGGTGGTGGCACTGGGTGGAAGAACTGGATCTTGAGAGCAGACACAGCAGAAAGAGCCCGGAGCAAAGGCACGGGTGTGGGGATGCCTGTGGCAGCGCTGGGGTGGGAGCGGGACAGCAAAGGAGCATTCCCGGAATTGCGCTGCCCGCTGCTGGGAGCGGCCTGCGGGCCGGCTGTGCCGGAGCTGTCTCTGTGGCCCCTCTGCCACGCCAGGGGTGGCTGCTCTGGGTGCCAGGAGGGCCGTGCTGGGCCGTTCTGCTGGGCCCTGGCGCTGGCTGGTGCGGGTTCCCTCACTGAGCCGCAGGGAAATGTTTCTCTTATTGGGGGGAGTGTTTGTCCTACAACATCGCTGCGGTGCCGAGAGCTCCGGGGTCATCCCAGTGTCCCCTCCTGTCTCAGGGGGCTGCTCCAGGAGAGCTGGGCCTTGCTGAATGACTGCTGGAAGGGTTTTGAAGTACTGCTGCAGCGGTGTATAATGTCGTGATAATGAATTTAAACAGTGTCTTCCAGTGCAGACTTGTTGCATTCCCATTTCCTTATTGGAGGATGATCCAAACGCATGCTCTGGCTCCCTTTTCTCCAGCTTTGCCATCTCAGAAAGAACAGCCACGGCGTTTATTTTTTCCTCCCTGATCTGCTCTTTGCTGGTGTCTGAGCTAAAAAACATCCAAACTGTTCTCTCCGTGGATCTGAGCAAACCATTAGTTTAATTATGGCTAGAAGAGTGAAAGGTTCCTGCTGTGAAATACGGGATGGTGATGGAGTGGGAAAAGCAGAGCAGGTCTGTAATCACAGCCATTCCTCCCTGGCGAGCCCTAATGTCCATTAAGGCAGGATTACACTCCGTTGCAGCCATGGCTTTGCTCCCTGCAGGGACCCTGTTGCCTGTGGCACCTTCTGGACCTCAAGGCCCTCAGGAACCAAAGCTTTTGTTTCCTCCCATTTATCAACAAAGGCTTGGGGACCTGTTGCTGGGGTCAGGGATGGGCTGCCTTCCCACACAGGCTGCAGGTGGAATTTGGCATGTGGGTGTTTCAAGTCCTGTGGCATCCAGAGCCCAGATTGGTGCTGGCCTGGCTTTCGGGAGATGCCATGGAGTTGTTCCTCCCCTGAGACCTCCAGGTGATCTGGGCTGGTTTGTGGTGTAGCAGCAGATGGTGTCAATATTTGGCCTGTTTGGTTCACGTCCTTTCTCCCAAATTGCCCAATCACCCAACCACAGCTTGTGCAGATACCCAGAAATGCTGGAGTTCCTCGGGAATTAGTGGGGTGGACGAGTCTTTTGCCTGCAATTAATGTAGCTAGTCTCCTTTGAGCTTTGGGAATTGCCAATGTGGGAATTGCACATGGGAGAAGGGAGAGCCAGGAGGTGGTGGAGGGCAGGGGGTCCTTGGGGTGACAGTAATCCTGTGGCACAGAGGAACTGCAGCCCTCTTGTGCAGAAGAGACACAGCCCTGTAGCACTTGTACAAACCAGATGCTCTTTAGGCTTGCGAATAAATGCTTATTTAACATCATCCTTCCCTGTTTCCCTCCTGCGAGCCCTGGTTTTGGCTGCAGGTGCAGAGGTGCTGGGTGCTCTGAGCCCGTCCCAGGGTCATGCAGGGCTTGGTGCTTTGCTACAGCATCGTTGGAGCTGTGGGCACCAACAGAGGAAGAGAATAATGGGCATGAATTACTGCAGCTGCCTTGTAAACATTTGGGGTTTTTTCTTTTTTTTTTTTAATTTTTCCTTCTGTTTTGGGTCCCCAAGGCCTAATTTGTTCAGCTAGAACCTGAAATCCGCATGGAATGCTCTGTGAAATCACAGCCTTGCTGAGTGGAATGGGAGCTGGGTTATACCTCATCCCCCCTGTCTTCAGTGGGGGCTTTTTCTCACCCCTTGGGGCTCCAAAGTGCTGGCGTAGGTTTGATGAAAACCTGTGTGTTTGGAGAGGAGGGCAGAGGGAAGGGCAGAGCAGCAGGGCATGGTGTGAGTTGAGCCGCTGGCGGTGGCTGACCCTCGCTCTGCACCGAGGTGCCACCAGCTGCTCTCCGTGCTGTTGGATATCCCACTCTGATCTCCCAGCCTGCTCCAGCTGTGTGTTTACTCTTGGCACCTTCTGTTCTTCGGCTCTTTCCTGGGGCAGCAGAACTCACGTGCTTCTGCTTGGGAAGGCAGAAACCGAATTAAAAGCTCAGCAGACGGGCGTGCACACACTCGTTGCTGCCTGTTTGTTGGAACAGGCACGACGCGAGGCTGATCCCTGCTTGGAGTGGAGCAGGGAGAATGAATCTGGTTGTGTGTCACCTCTGGTGGTACAAAAACCTGGTGTTGCATCACCCCGTGTCTCGGGGCTCCTTCCCAGAACCTGCCTGCATAGGAAGGGCACGACTAAGGCTGATTTGAAGTTAGGGTGGTGTTTTGAGGGGAAAGTTGAGGAATGCAGAGTACTTTTTTAATCAGAAGAGAACACACATTTTCTTGGGTTGCCCAGGAGTGACTCACACACATCTCAGTATCCGAGATCTTTGTCTCCAGAAAGTTGCAATACAATCAACCTCAAGGGACAGCACTTAAATCCCACTTACCAGAGGATGCTGCTAGGGAAATAATTCCCCTCTTGTGCAAGACACACATTTGCAGAGCAGACACCCCGTGGCAGCAGTTTATTTCCAGTGCCTGGAATTATTCTGCCTTTTGGAGTCACGACACGCTAAATCTTAATGAGGGATTTGGAGAGAATGCAGCTTCCCACCCCACTGCTGGAGATTCAACAGCAGACACACCAGGGGCACAGATTTAAATACATACAGGCCTTTAAAGAGAAGAGCTGGTGTTTCCAGCTCTTGTTAGTGCCTCAGTTTCCCTTGGGAACGCTTTTCCCACAGCAGCCTCGGTCCCTGGGGGTGAGTTTGCAGGGAGCAGCTCCTCTCCTGTCTCAGCTGCTGCGTGGAGGGAGAGCAGCTGCTCCCAGGAGCTGGGCTGGGCGTGAGGAGCAGAGTCCCAGCGGGATGGGCTGGGAGCTGGGGCGCTGCGTGCGTGTGCTGGGAGGAGGTGGCAGCGGCCGCGCGCTCCTGCTGGCGTGTGCTGAGAGCGCTGTCGCTTTGTCTGGGCTCCCAAAGCCCGGTAGTCATCAGTGCTAATTGCAATTACCTCCTCCCTGCTGTCCGAGTGGAGACCAACAGGTTATTTCCTGAAAAGCTTTTGTTTGTCTTTCCTGCTCGTGTTCCCGGTAGGGAATCTGCCCTTCCTGGGAAGGGCGATTGGCATCGCTCTGCCTGGGGAGTTTGTCTGTGCTCACCTCAGGCTGGCTCAGGCTTAACTTCCCCCAAGGCTTCAAGGGTCAGCAGGAACTGGGAATTAAAAGCTGTCCTGTGTTGAGGGTAAGGAGCAGGGAGAGCAGCTGGAGCCTTATTTTGGGTGACCAGGCACTGTCTCTTTGCATCACCTTCAGTCCCTTCTGCTCCAGAGCATCCATCCGCATCCAGCAGTGTGAAGGTTCCCTTTGCACCACGCGGATGTTTACTGGGAGGATTCTGTTCCAGAAATCCCCTGGTACTGACCCCTCCTAACCCAGCTATTCGTGGCATCCAGCGCCTTGTAGCAGCTGAAGGAATCAGGGAAGAGCGTGGCTGGTGAGAGTGAGTTATGTTTAGCTCCTTGTCCCTTTCCCTGGAGCTAAAGAAGTTTTTTCTAGACTTTAAAGTGCACAAGTCTAGCTGCTGTCATTGTTTTGAAGGATATAAAGCTGGACGAGGATATAGAAAACTCAACATTCCCGGCTAAATGAGCTGTGCCAGGAAGATCCCAGCCTTGCAGGCCTGGCTGTGAGCTGCACCCATCCAGAGCTGGTGGAGGAAAGTCAAAACGAGTCTTGAAACAGCAGCAGCGGAAATCTGGGTGGCAGTTCCTCCCCGTGTGCCTCCGTGCCCGGCTCCTGCTGGGCGAATGCCATGGGTTGGTGGAGATTCACGGTCCCGCCCTAGCAGAGCTGTGTGGAGCCTGCCCAGAGGCTCGGAACAGGTCTGGTGATTGCGGGCTGGCTTTGGGAGCGGCTCTGGAACGTGCCCGTTAGAGGAATGCAGCCGGCAGGGATCGGGGTTACTGGGGCACCCCAGTCACCGGCGACAGCAGCGCCAAAGCCGGTGCTGCCTTCCCAGAGCTCCGCAGGGAAGGGTGCCCTGGCGCCTCTACACCTGGAGAGAGGTGGAGGAGAGCTGCTCCACGCACAGCTGTGCACAGATTTTTCAAGATGTGGTGGCACCAAGCCTTGAAGGTTCCCAAGCCACCGCTGCTCACTTTCCTCCCTACTCGGAATGCTGCAGCCATGGGGTGACGGTCCAAAGGCCTTGGGTCTCTCAATCTTTAATGGCAATTAGGTCCCTCTTAGCATGTGCTTTTCTTGCAGTGTCCTTGGCTTCCCTTCTGGTGGGAAGGAGAAGCGTTATCTAAACACAGGACTGGAAATTGGGAGCTGCTGTGTTCTCACGCCATTCACTTGGGGACTTGGGCAAGTCCATTTAATGTCTTTTGTCTCTCATTTCCTTTTTACAGCTGGGAGGAAATTAATACCAGCTCTGTAAAAGACTCCCAATTGATCTCTTAATTTCTTGTGAGTGCTTCAAGATAAAACCAGGGTACGTGCTCTTGCTGCTCTCAAAAAAAAAAAATGTGTTCAAGTGTTTCTGCTAAAGGCCTCTGTCCACGGATTGTTCTCAGGACACGCTGTGGTTGTGTGTGGGCACCTTCTCCTCCCAGGAGGCTGCTGCTCCAGGTCAGGGCAGGGAGGTTTACCTGGGAGGAATCCCTGGCAGCTCTTTGGCTGCAGGCTCAGCAGTGTCTGCTTTGCGGGGAATGCCGAGTGTTGGATCTTGCAGAAGGCTCACCAGGTTCTCTGAGCCGTCCCAGGTGTTTGGAGAGAGCCCCTTCGGCTGGGGGAGAAGCAAACCGAGGAGCAGCCGCCCATCCCTGTGCTGGAGGGAAGAGGGGGTGCCGAGGCTGGAGCGGGTCCGGGGAGGAGATCTCCGTGCTAGGGTTAATTCCCTGTGTAAACAGCTCATTTCTGAGTGTACACAGCGGGTTCTGGCAGGGGGGCCGCCCATCCTGGCAGGCTGAAACCCAGGGTGCCTGGATGATTCAGAGCCGGGCTCGAGTCCTCTCTGCTCTGCAGCACTGCAGCGCTCACACGCAGCCCCCTGCCCCTTCCAGGAGCGCCCCGAGGGAGGGAGGGAGGGGGGATTGGCCTCTCCAGGGGGAGCGTGCCGCCCCTGCAGGGTGGCAGGGCAGGTGGGCAGCTGGCCTCCTCTGCACGCGGCTCCTGGCTCCGGCTGCTGCAGGATGCAGCGGCGCCTCTGCTCGAGTTCCCCAGGCTGCTGAGCCTTTCTGCATCTCCAGGTCCGGCCCTAGTGGGAAGGACAGCCTCAGGGTGTCGTCCTTGGGAGTTTCTCTGCCGGTGGCCGCGGCTGGGAGGGGGCTGCATCACCAGGGTTCGCAGTTTGTCCCTCCCTGCGTCCCTCGGGAGCGTGGCAGTGCCTGCTGGGGCTGGCACGGGGTTAGGAGCGCACTCCTGCGTGATGCTGCTGCAGGCACTGAGCTACCAGAGGAGGCTTGCTCCTTGCACTCAGCTGCCAGAAGAAGCTTTGGCCTTGCCCTGCTGTTGCTGTCTGTGCCAGGGCTCAGCTGCTTGTCCTGTGTTCCCAGCTGTGGGATGCCAGTGGCTGGTGCTGGGTGGGAAGGAGCAGCACCCCCTCCCCTGCTCGCCCTGCCCCAGCAGCTGCTTCGACAGCGACCAGACCCCATCCCATTATCACCAGTAGCAGCTGCAGTGCATGAAATGGCTCTGAATAGCTGCTCTCCAACAGGCTCCATGCACAGAACAGCCCAGGCTTGTCCCCAGATCATCTCTGAACTGTCCTTGGCACCTCGACCTTGCAGAGAGCCGTACCAGCATTGCTCCTGCTGGTGCCCTGGCATCCACCCCCTCTGCACATGGAGCATGGGAAGCTCTCAGCATCCTTCTGAGGAGAAAGGCTCTGGCTGCAGCTTGTTCTGTATTTATCCTGCCCTGGGGTGAGTGCTTTGCTCCCCCGAGGTCCCCAGGGAGCAGGGAGATTTGGGAAAGGCAAGTGCACGGCTGCTCCCTCCAGCTGCCTCAGATGAGGTGTCTGCACTTGTCTCCCCTTCCATCAGAGGATTTATTCAGGGCCTGCCAGGGGGAATTTCCTGGGAACTGCTGCTGCGGGCGGACGGTGAAGCAGTCAGACATCACAGCCCTGCTCACCTGCCCGCCAGTGGGGCGGGGGAGCATCTGCTGTTTCTCGGGGACAAAGGGCTCCTCCCTGGTGCTGCACTAGCCAGCCCTCCTGCTTTGGCTGATGTGGCTGCACCTTGAGGGCACGACCAAGCCATTTCTCACCAGTCCTGTGTGGCGCTGGCTCAAGTTACGGGCTGTGGCTGCTTGGCTGAGCTGCTGCAAGGCTGGTACCTGGCAGTGTCTGCTTTTTGTCCTGTGGCTTTCAGGTTCTGAGTCACCCAAGGGCTGGCCTGATGCTATCAACCCTGTTCTTATCTTCTGCAAAGCAGGCAGGGTCCAGCCAGGTCACCTTCCCACACACACCTGCCTCGCCACAGGCCTGGGGGCTGGATCCAGGCACTGGGGAGCTGGGGCTGTACCAGGCAGCCCCGGGGCTCCTATCGCAGGAGCTGCTTCCATCTGTGCCCGGCTTGTTTGCAGTAGGGCACAAATGGGGTAGGGAAAGGGGTAAAACCAGGGGCACAGGAGTGATAATGTCACAGCAAGGGAAAATAAAACAGTCCCTTCCTCGTCTGGCAAGGGTTCTAATGGCTGTTGACTGACAGCATGGCTTTTGGGGACGTTGTGTGCAGTCCAGCTGGTCAGGGTCACAGCCAGGCTGTGCTGGGCACCTTGGGCAGGCAGACCCTGGGGGGACCAGCCCAGAGTTTCATCCCATCCCACGTGGATGAAGTGGATCCCGACTCCTGAAAATTCCTGGAGGCTGTGCTGGATCCTTGGCAGTGCTGGATGCTGATGGTTTTTAACCCAGTCCTGAGCACCAGCCTGGTTGCAGCCCCTGCCCAGCCGAGTTTGGGGTGCAGGAGTGACCCCGAAATCAGGGCTGGATGTTTTGCTTTTCCCTGCTCCCCGTGCTGGCTTTGCACGCTGTGCCCATGGTGAGGTTGGGAGGGTGGCTCTGTGGCCCTTGTGTGGGATCTGCATTCACTCAGTGACTCACAAAAAAGCAGCATAAATTAATTACCTTCCTGGTTCTTGGCTTTGCTTCGTAATTAGCGACAACAAAATAATGAGGCTTGAACGAAACATTTGGTTTGTTCTGGAGGAAATTGTTTTGCTTTGAAGCACTTTCTGTACCTGTGCCTTAACACAAAAAACAAGAAGTCACCTTCTCACCAGGAAATGGCATTTTGGGGTGGAAAATCAACGCTTTTCCGTTCTGGATGTTGAAGCCACTGGGTGCTTAAAAGGTTGCCCAGATCAACCCAAGCTGCTGAAACCAGCCCAAAAAGAGCTGCAGGGGAGCACTGGGGTGACCCGGACCTGCGTTAAAACCCTGCCTGCTCCCCGGTGAAACAGAAAAGGCTTTGGCAAAGCCCAAACTGCGTCATGGCCTCACACGTGCCCTCCCAGTGGGATGGCTGTGGGAATAAGCCAGGTTGGAGCTCTGTGGGGCTGGAATTTCAGGGCACATGGTGACGTTGGAGCTTGTGAGAGGCAATGAATGTAATTTAAGTACAGTGGTTTTGCCCCCTCTCCTGGCAGGGTGACACCAGCCGTGGCCTCGCTCTATTTATAGGTGTAAATCACCAGCTATTTAATTCCTTTTGAGCAAGTTCAATTTTCATCCCCTTCCCTCGAGGCTTCCCTGTTACATCTGGTGCAGCTCTCTCCATTCTTCTTGTTCCCTGTCTTTGCAGGGAGCCGCTGGATCCGGCTCCATTTTCCGAGGCAGCAGCACAGCGGGGCTGAGACCTCCCCATGTCCCCCGATGGCCCTGCTGGAGCCACCAGCAACCAGCAGGGCCTGGCTGAGCTTTGGGCAGCTGCTGATCAGGCGAGGGGAGAGAGAAATCCACCACGGCTTTTTCTGAGGCAGAGGATAAATGGGAAGAAACTGCAGCCAAACTCTGGAGGACTGGGATGGGTTTTCCTGTGGAAGCCAGTTGCAAAATGTTCTGCCACTGCATCACCATCTTCACAGGCTTTAACTCTGCTGGGGTCTT
>VWZN01004073.1:81112-96726 GCA_013396955.1 Regulus satrapa | reverse complement strand
AGGGCCCGGTGCTGTCAGACACGTGTCTCCTCCAGCCCTGCTCTCTGCAGTGTCCTTCAGAAGGGCAGCCCTTCTGAGCATGCCTGCTCCCCCTCCTTCCCAGACCCCGTGCCTTCTCCCAGGGCTTTCCCAGCTCCGCAGCTCCACACCCAGCCACCCTGCAGCCCAAACCAGCACCCGGGGTCCCCAGAGAGCATCACCTGGGGGCTGCCCCACCCCCTTGCCCAGACTGACCCTTCATCCATCTACATCTCCTTGCGGGACAGAATCCTGGGGGGGGGGTGGGAGAGCTCCTAATCCTGGTTAATAATTGAGTGATTCCTCTGTGCCTGCCTGCTGGAGCCTGCAGCTGCTCCAATAAACCCGGCAAGCCTGGGAGGATGGGGTTTGTGTAACCATTCTGCTTTCCCATACCTCCTCTTGGCTAACAGGCATCATCCTGGAAGCACCCTGGCTTTCCCAGGCCGTGTCCCGTGCGTGGGTGCTTGGGAATCTGGGCTGAAGCCTCAGGAGCACCCGGCTTAACCGTGAGCGTGCCGAGCCCTTCGGCCCTGCCGTGGGCTCCCTTCCTCCTCCCCGTCCTTACCCAGCTCCAACTCCAAACACCGACCAAATGGGTTCTCTTCCCTCTCCCTTCAATCTCTTTTCCTCCTGTGGGAGGAGGGGATGTTAATCCCCCCCAAATTCAGCCTGCAGGAGGATGTGATGTCGGATGGCAATCCCCAGTTGCAGGGACAATCCCCTTGTCCCCAGGGCTGGCCCACGGTCTCCTGGTGAAGGCTGGCTCCAGTGTCGGCATATATATAATTTTTATTCTTTTTCATACTTTTATTCTTTATTTTTCGCATCTGAACACCAGCATTTTTCAGGCCCACAGCCTCTTACAGCTCCAAGTCCAGGAATGTCCCAGTGGAGGGAGCTGGGTTGGGAGATGTTGACATCTTCCCGACTTGGCCTGGATCAGGGAAGTGCCTGAAGGCTTTGCCTCCTTTCCTTCATCAAAGGTTTGATTAAAACCTTTTTATAGTGTTCTTTCCACATGGCTCTGAGGGAGGTCTTTAAAACCAGGAGGGCGCTGCCAGAGTTCTAACTAAGCCTGACCTTGGATCCCGTGCTGCATGGAGCTGTAAGGGCCAGGGCAGTGGGGAGCTGCAAATCATTCCCTCCTGGCCTTGGGAGACGCTTCCCAAGGGGCTGTGAGCACCTCTGGGCATGGGGATCCCTCAGCCTCGGCTGCAGAGGGGGAAGTGTCACCTCAGGCAGGTGCTGAGAGGGGTCTGGCTGGTTCTGACATACGCAGGCTGGGAATGCCAGCTCTGGATCCAGTGCCTTCCCTCCACATCCCTTCAGCTCCTCCTGCCCGGGCTGAGGACAGGAGCAGATCAGATACGGTGGGGTTTGAGTCATTAGGCAGCGAAGGAGCTGCTGGATGGAGTTTTTATAACCCCAGGCACAGCCCAGGATGGAAAAATCCACAGTGGGGCAGAGTCTCTCCCAGGCTGGTTGGTCGGGAGTAAATATTTATATGGCACTGCATCCGCCAGCAGCCAGAGCCTTGCAAAAAGCAGCCCAGCTCCCCCTTGGAGGGATGGGGCTGAACCTTCAGCAGCCAAAATGGGAGCCCTCCCAATTTGCAAATCTCCTGGGGGAAATTCCTGATGTTGCCCTCAATTGCCCCATGCAAATCTGCTGACCCCAAAATAAAGACCAGAAACATTCAGAAGCTGCAGAACTCTGTCGGTGCCAGCTTTCCTTGCCCAAAATCTCTTTAATTTGAAGGATGGGATTTCCTCCAGATCTTCAAGTGCTTAGACTGTGGTTAAAACTGGGATTCCTGACCCCTAATTCCTTTTGCCCCAACCCAAGGAATTGCCTGGCAGTGCAGCAATCCCTGTGTGTGCCTGGCTGGGCACGTGGGAGCTGGGTGTGTGATGTGGGCAAGGAGCTGTTTTAACAGGAGCTGTTGTCTCCTGGATTTCCTTTTCTGTGTTTGCTCAAGCTCTCGGGGTTCATGTTTAACTCAACTGTCTCACTTTTAATGGTTCTGGTGGGGTTTGATACTGGTGAGAGGGAGCTGCTCCCATGGAGTTTGTTTTCCAAAGGAGGAACTTTGTGTGACTGCACGTGGCCCATGCTGGGGATTTAGGGATATGGGTGACATTATCATTATTTTATTATTAATTTTATCATCATCTTTAAGCCATTACCAAGGCTTATTCCCCTCTCTGCTGCCCCTGGATGTCCCAGCATCCTGCCATTGCCTTCGTCATCTTCCAGGAGGGAAGTTCAGGCACAGGTTCACCCTTGCCTGGCCTCATCCCCCCAGCGAGGGCATTCCTTCCCATCAGTCACCCCCATCCCAAAGTGGGATGCTGGCTCAGCACTCAGAGCAGGATCCCATCAACAGATGGCCACCAGTGAGCTCTGGAATGCTCTAAAAATACCGAGCGGAGCAAGCAGGGAGCAAAAAATGGCTGAGATTCAGTGAAGTCAAAGGCATAATTAAAATGCAGCCCGTGTAAGTGTATTTTTAGGGCCCTACAAAAAGGCTGTAAACCACTGAATTCCCATCAGCACACGAATGTTCCAGTTTAATGGAATCCTGGGGCCTGTGGGGAAGAAGTGAGAGATGCTTAATTGTCAGTGTTTGTGTTTTATTCATGATTGAACGTACTTAGCAAGCAAAAACTGATCTGCTGTTGGCTTCTCGCTGCTTGTGTGGCTTTAAGCCTTATTCCAGCCAGAAATTGCCCGGTGTGCTGGAAGGGTCGGTGGTTCCTGGTGTTTGCATGAGCTGTGCGTGGAAAAGGGATTATTACCTCCCCTCCCATAGGGAGCTCCGTGCCAGGGCTGCCTTGGGGTGCTCAGAGCTTGTGTGGGCTCCAGGGCATCCAAGAAAGAAGAAAAATCCCATGGGGGTAAGTCAGGAGCTGCATCTGGGCTGGGAAGTCCCTGAATGCAGGTGCCTGAGTGTTGGGGGTGCACTGGGAGAGTTTGGATGTTCCCATCTCCTCCCCTCGTGCCTGCAGCCAGAGCCACGAGCTGTTTGCTTGGGATTGCTGCTGCTGTGGCAAAGCCCAGGTAGGAACCAGACTCCCTCCAGCATCACTCCAGCACCAGGGAGCCTTTGGAGCAGCTGGAATGGCTCCTGGAACCCCAGGGGTGATGAATCCTCTGGGCTCGCCCCTGCTGGAGCCTGTGCCTGCAGCTCAGGTGGAATGTGGGGCTAATCCTGCCCCCAGGGAGCCGTGGAAGTGCGGCCTTCCCCCTTGGGAGTGGGGCTCGTGCTCGGCGCAGGTGGAGGAGGGAGGAGCGGCCGTGGCACAGATGTGGCCCCTGCAGGCTCGGGGGGATCTGGCTCGTTCTGGAGGGGATTTAATCTGTTGGGGAATTGCTGCAGATGGCACGGCCGGAAGGAACGGAGGAACACGGCATGCCAAGGCAGGGTTCCTTATTTTAAACTGCTTCCCTTGCCAGGGAACAAATATGCCTCGCTTCAAAATAATAATTATAAAGCCTGGGAGAAGATCCAGAGAACCCAAAACCCTTCTGTGGGTGTTGGTGTGCTGGCAGATGCCCGTCTGGGGGTGTTGGGTGGGAATGTCATCCCAGCAGGTCATGGCTGGCTCAGAGACCTGCATTTGTGCTGGGATGGAAAACGGGGGAAACAAGTTCCCTCTTACCTTGCAGCCCAAGGTTGCATGCTGTCCCTGCTGCAAGCAGCCGTGTAGAACCTCCGGGAAGGATAACTGCATCCTGAAATCCACCAAGCAGCAGCTCCCATCCCTGTGCCCCGCGTCGGGGTGCCCAGCGACGGGCGCTGTGCCTGGCACGCCGGGAATAGTGGCACTGGGTGGGATGGGAGGGAAGGGCCACTGCCTGCGTGTGCTCGGGGTCACTGCTGCATGGGAACAGCTGGAGCCAGTGAGAGCTCGTGGAGAGAGCTGCCCGTGCTGCAGGGCTCCCAGGGCTGGGGTCCATGGCCAGACCCTGGGGGGCCCCAGGGGCGCTGTCACCTGCTGCTGGGACTCTCGGGGTTCTGGCGACCAGCCAGTACCAGGGGCTGGTTCAGCTGCAGTTTCCACTTGACAGAGCAGGGCAGGAGGGGAAGCTGAGGCACACAAGGAGTGACAGATGATAAGGAGTGCAGGGAGGGCTGGGAGCTGGTCCCCGATTCTGGCAGGGGTGACCCCTGCAGACAGCATCCTCCATTCCCGTAGCCAACGTGTGTCTTCCTCTCTCCTTCTCTGCAGGCTTCCACGTGATCCCCTCCGTGTCCAGCATCGTTCCCGAGAGCTGCCTGCTCATCGTGGTGGGCCTTCTGGTTGGGGGGCTCATCAAAGGGGTGGGGGAAAAGCCCCCCATCCTCAAGTCGGACATCTTCTTCCTCTTCCTCCTGCCCCCCATCATCCTGGATGCCGGCTACTTCCTGCCCTTGCGCCCCTTCACCGAGAACCTGGGCACCATCCTCATCTTCGCCGTGGTGGGGACGCTCTGGAACGCCTTTTTCCTGGGGGGGCTCATGTACGCCGTGTGCCAGCTCGGCGGGCCCGGCCTCAACCACATCGGCCTCCTGGCCAACCTGCTCTTCGGCAGCATCATCTCGGCCGTGGACCCGGTGGCCGTGCTGGCCGTCTTCGAGGAGATCCACATCAACGAGCTGCTGCACATCCTGGTCTTCGGGGAGTCCCTGCTCAACGACGCCGTCACCGTCGTGAGTGCCTCGGCCCGGGGACGGGGTTTGCTTTGCTGCAGGGCAGCTCAGGGTGGCGGCGGCAGGGTGGCAGCCCTTCCAAGCTGCCAGGTGCGTCCTGGCAGCTCCGCCTGGACCAAACCTCGTCCAAGGTGCAAAGCTAAAAACGGGCTTGAAACACCGCAGCAGTCGGGGTGGGGTGGTTCACTCGGTGGGTCGGGAAGGCTGAGGGCACGTAGCCAGTCAGCCTCTTGGTGCCATGGGCTCTGGGAATCTGCTCTCCTGGCTGGAGTTGCTGCTGTGCCTGTGCCAGTCCTGCCAGGGAGAGCACGAGGGGCTGGTGCTGGGTCAGGCAGCGCTGCCACGTAGCTGCTGCTCCGTCTGTCTGTAGTGTCCCCTGGTCACCCTCGCTGTCCTCCAGCTCCCAGGAGGTAGGAGAGCAGGACACCAGCCATGGCAAAGGGGAGAACTGGAGGGGCTGAGGCCAGGCTGGCATCCCACCTGGATCACCCCTCAGCCCCACTCCAAGGGGCTTTGCGGGGACCTTTGGGAGGTGGGGCCAGGCCTGCTGCCTTTCCAAAGGACATCACTGCCCAGCTGCTGGCTTGGCTGTCAGCGTGGCCTTCTCCCCTCTGCAGAGCTGACCTCTACACTGACTTCTAACCCACTGCTTTTTCCTGGCTCTTTTCCCATATCCCAGCTGTCCGTTTTGGAGCTGGATGCTCAGCTCCTGCTGACAAGGTTCCTGGTGACAAAGAACACTCTGTCCCACCGCAGGGCTTTTCCCAGGCACTTCTCCCCCATTTTTCAGCAGAGGGGTGCCTGCAGGGTCCGTGTCCCCACTCTCATCCCTGGGGAATGCTTTTGTTTGCCCCTGTCCCACCCAGGGCCCGGGCAGGCAGGAGCTGGCACCTCGCCCTCTCCCTGCCTGCAAGTGCTGCTATTCCTGCAGGATGCCCTAAATCCTGTTTCCCATCCTGACACGTGCTTTAACATCTCTGCAGTGTCTGGGGGTGGGAGAAGGCAACACAGCCCAGAGTCTTTTCCTCAGGTTTCTCTCAGCTACAGAAGCTGCCTAAAGGGTTTGGGCTCTTCTCTGGCTGTGCAGGGCGGATGGTGGCATTTCTCTCTGTGCATGTCAGGAGTCCCCCAGCCTGGATCTGTCCTGACCTGCTCCTTGGGAAAACAGGAACAGCCTCTGGCTGGTGACCACAGGCCCTCCTGGGACAGCTGGAGAGCAGAGCTGTCCTGGAGGCATCTTTGGTGGCACCGTGTCCCTGTGGGTGGGGGACACGGGGGACAGGGAGCTGCTTTCGCTGGGTCTGTGTCACCCCCAGCTGGTTTGGGTGTGAGCCTTGGTCAAGCACAGGCCCCAGCTCGGGGTCACCAAGCACCAACACAGCTGAGCTCAGGTGTGTCACTCCACTCCCCTGCAGGTCTTCTCCGGGCTGAGGCTGTCTCCTACCAGAGGGACAGTTTGAACCCTGCTTTCCTTTCTCCCTGCCAGGTGCTCTACCACCTCTTTGAGGAGTTTGCCAGCTTTGAGCAGGTGACCATCCTGGACATCATCCTCGGCTTCCTCAGCTTCTTCGTGGTGTCGCTGGGCGGGGTCCTGGTGGGCGTCATTTACGGGGTGATCGCTGCCTTCACGTCCCGCTTCACCTCCCACATCCGCGTCATCGAGCCCCTCTTCGTGTTCCTCTACAGCTACATGGCCTACCTGAGTGCTGAGCTCTTCCACCTCTCCGGCATCATGGCGTGAGTTGGGAACGGGGAAGGAGGAGGTGCCTCCCGTCCCCAGCAGCCTGGAGGATTCCCTGGGGTGTCACCACAGCCTTCTGTGGTCAGTGCGTGCCCAGTGAGGCCCAGTGGTGTGTTTGGGCTGGGATGTGCAAGGAAGCACATGAGAGAAATGAGTCTTGGGAGTTGTCCCACAGATCCTGGGGTGGTGGCAGCCTGTTCCCATTGTCCCGGGCACACAGGAGCAGGCAGGGCCTGCTGAGCGCTCAGGACAACGTGGGCTCCAGTGCTCACTCCTGCCCTGCCAGGGGAAGGAAAAACCTCCTGTTGCCTTCTCTGGAGTATATTCCCTTGAATATTTGCTGGTCCTGCCGTGGAGTTTGGTGTCAGAACACAAAGTGCTGCTGCAGGGCCAGCCTTGGGGCTGTCCCCATGTCCCCATGGCTGCTGAGGGCCCCATCCTCACCCCCAGGCTCATCGCTGCCGGCGTGGTCATGCGGCCCTATGTGGAAGCCAACATCTCCCACAAGTCCCACACCACCATCAAGTATTTCCTCAAGATGTGGAGCAGTGTGAGCGAGACCCTCATCTTCATCTTCCTGGGTGTCTCCACCGTGGCTGGTCACCACTACTGGAACTGGACCTTCGTCACCAGCACGCTGTTCTTCTGCCTCATCGCCAGAGTGTTGGGTGAGCTGTCAGTGTGGTGCCAAAGTCCTCGGGTGGTAAAGGAGTCGGGGTTTGGTTTGGGTTGGAAGGGACCTTGAAGCCCATCCCGTTCCAGCTGCCATGGGCAGGGACACCTTCCACCATACCAGGTTGCTCCAAGCCCCGTCCAGCCTGGCCTTGAGTGTCCATCTGGGTCATGGTGAACCCTGAGGACCGTGATGGTTTGCCTTGCTGGGGAGGCTGGAGATGGCTGGGTGGCACTGCTCCAGCTCCCTGCTGGTGGCTGGGGTTGTGGGGAGATGGGGCTGAGGCCGTGCTTGTGCCAGACATGGGCTGGAAGCTGCTCAGGGATATTGAGAGGAGCAGACAGCTCTCACCTGCACCCACAGCTCCGAGGGGCTGCAGGGAGGGCTCTTTGGGATTGGAGGGGATCCTTGGCCATTCACACGGGACTGTGCTGCTCCCCCAGGTGTCCTTGTCCTCACCTGGTTCATCAACAAGTTCCGAATCGTGAAGCTGACGCCGAAGGACCAGTTCATCATCGCCTACGGGGGCCTGCGGGGAGCCATCGCCTTCTCCCTGGGGTACCTCCTGGACTACAAACACTTTGGCATGAGGGACATGTTCCTCACAGCCATCATCACTGTCATCTTCTTCACCGTTTTCGTGCAGGTGGGTGGCACTCAGGCTGTGCTTTCAGAGGGAAAGGGGCCCCTTCGTGGCCGTGTGGAGAACGGGGAGCCCATCCCCAGCCCCCATCCCTGTCACTGTCCCACGTCCCCAAAACACTGCACAGTGACACCGGCAGCAGTTGGGCGTTGCTGAGCCCATTGCACTCCCCCCGCTGTGCCTTGGGCAGAGATGTAACCCCCTCCCCCTCGCCAGGGCATGACCATCCGGCCCTTGGTGGACCTGCTGGCTGTGAAGAAGAAGCAGGAGACAAAGCGCTCCATCAACGAGGAGATCCACACGCAGGTAACGCGCGCTGCCTTAGCCCTCTGCTCTCTCTGCTTCTGCCACTCCACCACTGTCACTGGGACCTGCCCCTAAATCAGTGCCCAAGGTAAGGGGGGACAGAGCGAGGGCTCTCCCCTGTCTGTGTCGTCCAGTGCCCGCTCTGACCCAGACCCCTCAGTGCCTGTAGAGCCAAGCCCGGTTGTGTGGGTCCATCCTGCCCTCCCGAAGCCCATCCTGGACCTACAGCCCTGATTTTACACACCCCGAGTGCCCTCCCCATGTGTCAGTGTGGGTGTCAGGGGAGGGAGATGGTGGGAAAGAGCTCTCCGAGCTGCTCACGCCTTGGACCATCTCTTCCAGTTCTTGGATCACCTTCTGACAGGGATCGAGGATATCTGCGGTCACTATGGGCATCACCACTGGAAGGACAAGTGAGTGGGCAGGTTTGGTGGCCAGGGAAGGGTTTTGGTCACCACCCAGAAGGTTTCACAGTTCTGTGCCAGGTTTTTCCCTGGACTTTAGTATCCACACGCAGACTCGCCATGGGGAATTATGGCCCTGGACTGGGAGCAAGTGAGGCTGCAGGGCTGCACCCCTTGACCACAGCACCCACAGCAGGTGCATGGCAGGGTGGGACGTGCCAGTGGGCAGTCCCTGCAGGAGCTCAGGACCATCCCCAGTGGGTATCAGCAGGTGCTGGGTGTTGTGGAGCACTCAGGGAAGCCTAGCCTGAGCTGTCCTGGTTGAAGAGAGCCCAGCGCTGAACCCAGCAGTGCTGTCCTGGGCAGGGCTGGGGACTGGGGGCTGGGGTGGGGCCAGGGCTGACCTGTGGCCGCTGCTCCTCTGCCCCTTTCCCGGGAAGGCTGAACCGCTTCAACAAGAAGTATGTGAAGAAGTGCCTGATCGCGGGGGAGCGCTCCAAGGAGCCCCAGCTCATCGCCTTCTACCACAAGATGGAGATGAAGCAGGCCATCGAGCTGGTGGAGAGCGGGGGCATCGGCAAGATCCCCTCTGCCGTCTCCACCGTCTCTATCCAGTGAGTTCCCTGCCCTGGACACCCTCTATGGCACCCTGAATGCTCCCTGCTGGTGGCCACAGGGCAAGCAGCCCTTGGGCACTGCGTGGCCATCACGGTGTGGCTCTGAACCCTGTCTGTCCGTGCAGGAACATCCATCCCCAGACCCTCCCTTTGGAGCGCGTCCTTCCAGCCCTGTCCAAGGACAAGGAGGAGGAGATCCGGAAAATCCTCCGCACCAACCTGCAGAAAACCAGGCAAAGGGTGAGGCGTCCCTGGCACTGCGCGTCCCCTTCGCCTCGCTGGCAGTGGCAGGGACACTGCCCGCCAGATGCCCTCAGCTGGGCCCTTCTCCCCTGCTGTGCCTTCTGCTCCTGGCCTGACTCTTCTTCCCCACGAGGCTTTCCCCCTGGGATGCTGCTGGGATTGTCTGAGGGAGAGGCCGATTTAGGCAGGGGCTGAGCCCCAGCCCTTAAACCCTTGCTGGGCCGGGGTGTGTCAGGATCAGGCATCCCGTGGTGGCACACAAGGGATGAGCCACGAGCCTGCCTGGACCTGCTCTGCCCACTGGTGGCTGTTTCATCCATCTTCAGCAAGAATGGGGCTGTGACCTTTCTTTCCTTTTCCATGTGGGATTTTAATCAGTCTCCTTTTCCTGGGCTCTCTTTCCAGCTGCGATCCTACAACCGGCACACGCTGGTGGCCGACCCCTACGAGGAAGCCTGGAACCAGATGCTCCTGCGGAGGCAGAAGGCCCGGCAGCTGGAACAGAAGGTGTGGGGGCAACACCAGGGCCGGGATGCTGTCAGGGCTGGGCAGGATGGGGGCCAAGGGAGCTTCCCAGCCTGGGAAAGCACAGGGAAGGGGCTGAGGTTTGGGTGACACGGGTGACCCCGAGCCTCGGGGGTCCTCTGATTGCCCCAGGCTCCAAGCAAGTCCCTGGAGTGTTCCTGGGAAGATCTGAGCCCGTGTGCTCTGCTGCTCCCTGCTCATGCCTGTGGCTGTTCCCTGCCTGCCTCCCCGGCTGCCCTGGCTGACGATGCCTCGCTCTGTTGCAGATGAACAACTACCTGACGGTGCCGGCGCACAAGGTGGACTCGCCCACCATGTCCCGGGCTCGCATCGGCTCAGGTAGGTGGGGAGGAGCTGCACGAGGAGCGGCACTGCCAGCACCTGGAGCTTGTGCTGTCCTGCACCTCCTCAGCTCCCTGTGGCTCTCCAGCCCCAGCCATCCCCATCCCACGCCCATCCAGCCCCCCAGAGGGTTGCTGTTACCAGCAGAAGCACCCAGCTCGGTTCCCAGAACTGGGAGGTTGGGTTGGGCAGTCCCTCCGGAGCTCAGCTCGCTCCATCCACGCAGCCACGTCTGTGTCTGTGCCCCTCGCAGCCTCCCTCAGGGGAGAGGACCAGGAGCACTTAGCCCCAGGGCCTGTTGCCACTGCATTCCCCGTTTGCCCATCACACGCTCGCTTTGAGACGCTCGGTTCCCGCTGTCCCCTCGTGCTCGGGGTGCCGGGCAGCGCGGCTGCGGAGCCGGCGCTTCATCAGCAGAGGGCACCTTCGCCCTTCCCAGTGGAGCCGGGCTGTGGGATGTGGGGAACGCTTCACAGCTGAGATGGAAATCAGCGAGACGGCCCAGGCACCCCAGCCCCAAACACACATCTGAGGTGCATCACCGGGGGTCCCTGTGACCCCCCCCCTTTCCCTTCCTGACTTCTCTGTGCCTCCCAGACCCGCTGGCCTATGAGCCCAAGGAGGACTCGGAGAACCTGCCCATCATCACCATCGACCCGGCCTCGCCACAGTCCCCCGAGTCCGTGGACCTGATGAGCGAGGAGCCCAAGGGCTACAGTGGCCTCCCACCCTCGCCTGAGGAGGAGGACGAGGGGCTGGTGATGCGGGTGAAGGAGCCTTCCTCCCCGGGGACTGACGATGTCTTCACCCCGGGGACCGGCGACAGCCCCAGTAACCAGCGGATGCTGCGGTGCCTGAGCGACCCCGGCCCGCGGCCCGAGCCCGAGGAGGGGGAGCCCTTCATCCCCAAGGGGCAGTAGCTGCTGGCACAAAGCCTCCAAATCATTTCTCTTTCTGTTCATTCGTTCGTTCTTCGCTCTTCTCTTTGGTTTCTTGTCACTACACACCAGGTTCAGGAAGGGGAGACTGTCCTGGATGAACTGGGATTGCCAGGACAGCTCTGCTCAGCGAGCCCTGGGCTGGCCCCAATAAGCAGGGAAGGAGCCCTAGGGTGCCCCAGGCTCCTTGGGCCGCCTGGCCTAGGGGTGATGGACAATTTTCCGCCCGGGATTGGGATTTGCAGGTGCCTCACAGCCCCTGCGGGGCTCTCCCAGAGGTGCCCACCCACTCAGGACCTGCGGCCGGCTCTGACCAGGGGTGTCCACAGTCGCTCCCCCATGGCACAGCTTCCCCTCTCCCCCCGTGCTTCATTGCCCCCTCGCCTTGCTGCGGAGCAGAGAGCTGGGACAGCGGGAGCTGTCACCGGGGCTGGCACACACACGCTGCCCCTGCCCCCTCCCAGGCACCTCAGGCTCTGCCGCTGCTCCCTCGCCTTGGCAACTTCCCCACGGGACCGGCTGTGCCTGGATCCTCCCTCCTGGCCTCACATTTCATGCCAGGTCTTTTCAAATAAATATTCTAGAGCCATGCAGGGGGGGAGCTGGGACCCTCCTCGCTTTGAGCAGCCTCTCCATCCCTCCTGAAACTGCTGTGACCTGTCCCCATGGGGACCCTCCACCCTGTGCCAGTATGGCAGCGGCTGCTCCTTTACCAAAGATGGGGCCCGGGGTGTGTCGGGGGGATTATTTGTCCCCCTCCAACACAAGAGGAGCTGGGGGAGAGCCGAGTGCCAGCTCCCCCAGCGTGGGGACACGTTGGATGCAGAAGGTTGGCTGCAAGGGGACGGCTGGGGGTGCCGGGGGTTCTGGGAGGACCCATCTTTCCCCAAGGCTTGGGAGGGGTCACTGGGTGTTTTGGTGACTCGCAGCCCTCCCCAGGCTCAGGGGGTGTCCTGTATTTGTCACCTTGTCCCCCATGTGCCAGCCAGCTCCCACCATGGGCCACCTTCGCCATGGGTACCACGGGTGCTCAGCACCCCCTCCGGGGACCCCGGCTGCTGTCCCCTCCCTGTGCCGTGCCTTGCCACGCTCTGCCCCGCTGCCTTGGTGGGCACCTGTCCCACATCCCACCCGCTCCACATCCCGCTGGGACCCCCAGGGCCGGCGTCCGCAGGGCTCTGTCACCGGGGCGAGCACCCACGTCGCTGCCTGCGCCTGCCTGCTGCCCTGCTCAGTTTCCAGGAGGAAAAAAAGCAATGGAAATTCTCTTGTATAAAAAGGAAAAAAAAAAACAAACCCACATGTAAAGAGATTCTTGGTTTTTATCATAAATATTCTAATAAATTAATGTTAATTTTTAGTGGGGGTTTTTCCAGCTGTTCAGACTCCTGCCGCTGCCACACGGTGCCGGCTGTCCCAGAGGAACAAGGTGGCTGTGTCACTTCGTCCCCATTGCTGGGATGGAGTTTGCCTCTCTCCCTCCTGCCGTGCCTTAGGGGCAACTGGAGCCCCATCCCAGGGGGACATTTTAAGTCTTTGGCAAAGACAGAGGCTCAACAGAGCCCGGGCTCCCCAACCCCTCCCTGGAGCTGCGCCGGTGTGAGGTGTTGGGAGGCTCTCCCGGGGGAAGTCCTTTTCCAGGGGGGAGGGATCACAGCCCCGGGATGCTGGCCAGGTGTCCAGCACGGCTCTGCCCATCCCGACCCCCGTGTGTTGTCCCCAGGGAGAAAGGGGCAGCGCCTGCCTTGTCCTGGCACTGCAGCAGGACTTGGGGGGATAAAGGTTCCGTTCCCAGCCGAGGGGTCTTGGGAACATCTGAGCTCTGTGGTTTTTCTTCCTGTGTGTCCTGGGCTGACAGGACACTGGGATTCCCCTGGAGCCGAGGCTGGAGCTGATCCTCACAGAGGATCCAGTTCCCACCAGCATCCCAGGACCGCAGAGAGGGAAGAGGCTCAAGGCAGTGCATGGGTGAGGAGCAGCACCACAACCCGAAAATCCCCCAGGATCCGCCTTCCAGCCTCAGCAGGGCTCCCCCTGCCAGGGCCAGGGGGCAGCAGAGCCCCTCGCTCCGGGGAATTGCAGTGGGAATGTCTTGGTGCAAATCAAAGCCGTGACTCAGCCCCCGGCCCTCCAGCAGCGTCAGCGCTCGCCTTGCTCACCTGAGCCCCAGGGTCCCCGGCCCGGGGCAGGGCTCGGCTGCGTCACCCCCTGCAGGGGTGACCCCAGGGGTCCCTGGGCGGGAGGAGGCGGCCAGGGATGCGGGACCAGTGGCGGTGCCAGTTTGGCCACCCTTGCATCCCACGCGGGGTCTGGGGTGGTTTGTCCCCAGGGCAGGGGGACACCAAAACGGGAGGGTTTGGCAGGGACAGGCAAAGCCAGGCCGTGGCTCCATCCTCACTGGGCAGAGCAGCCGCTTTGCCATCCCAGTTTCAGGGCTGGGAGCACGAGAGGGGCCGGGCACTGCCCATCCCAGACGCGAGGGAGCCGCAGGAGCTGTGCCCGGGTAACTCACCTGCCCACGTGCTGGGGAGCATCACCCGCAGCCCGGTTGCAGTCACGCCTTTAGAGCGAGAACTCCCCAAACCGAGGCATTTCCAGGATATTCTTGTTTCTGTCTCAAAGGATGAGTAATTTTTTTAATGAGGGAGGACTAATGATCCCTCCAGGGCAGGGCTGTCACCACTGAGCCACTGCCAAAGCACACGCAGTGCCGCCGGGGCCCAGCGTGTCCTTCCCGGCCCCACAGTCCTGGCAGTGATGTCTTTTCCCTGTGTATGTGCCCCCTGTGCCCCCTATCCCAAAGCATGTTTGGACCTTGGTGGCACCAAGGACAGGGAGAAAGGCGGCTCTGAGCAGGATGACCGTGTCCTTCCACGTGTGTGCCGTGGTGTTTATGCTCCTTCCACGACCCCCGTCCCCAAGGGGGGTTAACGATCTGCGGCCTCTGCAGTGCCAGGAAACTGCCCCAGGCTTTCCCGTGCCTCAGTTTCCCCCTGGGGTCCAGCACGAAGCTGGGAGTGCAGCAGGTGGCAGGAGGGGAGTGACCGTCCCCACGGCCCCAGCAAGGACCGAGAGCTCTCGAAAAGCCCATGAAATCCCCCCCGAGTCACCGACTCGGGCTCAGCAGCCTCCAAGGCAGAGCTCCCGGCTCTCCCAAGAGGAGCGGAAGGGACGGGGTGTCCCGGAGCTGCCACCACCCGCGGCTGTGCTCAGGTGTCACCCAGGGCCCAAAAGCCCCAAGTGAAGGGAGCGGCCGTGCTCCCTGCCAGGCCCAAATTAGTGGCACTGAGATGGCTCATCCCCTGCCACGGCTGTAAAGGCACAAGTCATGCCAAGAAAAACAGCACGTGGTGTCACTGGGAAGCCACTGGGCCTGGGGACACACGGGTCACGCTGCCAGGGGACAGGGATGTCCCCAGCCAGGGACACCCCAGGGCAGATTCAAGGGGGGCACATCGGTGCTGGGGCCACGCTGCTGCTGTGCCCCTGTCCCCACAGGCTGGCGGTGCCGTGTCCCCCCCACTCCCCAGGCAGCATTTTGCAGCAGCCAGGGGAGGTGACAGGTGCCATTCCCCAGCTCTGTGTCACCTGCAGTAATGATACCCTGCGCTCCCTTTCATCTCAGGGCCTCCCGGGTGGCCCCTCGCCAGTGGCATCACTCATCATCCCTTCCAGGATGGGATGTGGCCAAGTCTGGGGGTCCAGGGTGGTGACACAGGGACCCCAGGCTGAGATCAGAGAGTGGCAGCGGAATGACAGCGCTGATGCCTGAGACCCTTATGCCCAATCCAACCGTGGCCAGCACCGGCCGATCACCCCCTGGGACAGCTGCAGCCACCACAGCAGCAGGTGGCACTGCCCCAGGGACACGGGTGACCAGCGAGCCGTGGTGGCACCGCTGGGATGGGCTGTGTGGGAGCAAGCGGGCCCGGACAAGGAACTCGAGTGACTGGGAGGTGTCCAGGAACTGTGTTTGCCGAGGGAGGATTTGGACACGGCCATGGAGAAGGACTCCACCTCCTAAACCCACAGCGGGCACGCGGACACGGGCATGTGCGTGGGGACAGCAGCAGCCGTGCAGGGGACAGTTCGCCCGGCCGTGGTGCCTTTAGCTCAGGGACGGCTGGAGTCCGCCCGGGGACCGTTTGTGTCGGCGTGGGGCGGCCGCAGGGCGCCGGCCGCGGCCCGGTGACAGGGACAGCCCGGGACACGGCTGACGTGAGCGCTGCCGTGGGAGCCGGAGTGCCCCCACCCCGAGAGCAGCGCTGCTGCTCCCCGCGGCGACGCTGCGTGACGTTGGTGGCTCCGGGAGCTGGGCTGGGTCCCTGCTGCTTGCTCAGGGAGTTGGCACACGCCCTGCTAAATGCCGAGTGGGACGGAGCCGGTCCCACGCGAGTCACGGAGTCCCCGAGCTCTCTTCACCTCCAGGCCCGAGGGACTTTCACCCAGTGCCCCACTCTTCAGCTCT
>VWZN01004073.1:34283-51597 GCA_013396955.1 Regulus satrapa | reverse complement strand
CTCCCGGACCCTCCCGGGCTGGGAAAGGCGGCGGGACCGCGGCGGGAGCGGTGCCCAGCAGGACGGGCTGGGATGGGTCTGTTCCCCGCGGCTCCCCAAAGATCGCCCGTCTGGAGGACGTGGTGGGGACACAAGGTGGGCAGAGCGGGGGTCTCCCCTTCGCTCCCATCTGGGAGGGGAAAGGGCCGGGCGGGACTTGCTGCCTCGGTGGAGCCCTGGCTGCCAGTTTTGGGCCAGGGGCACGGGGCAGCGCTCGGCAGAGGCAGTTCCTTGGGTTTATACACCCAAAATAGCTGCGAGAGACAGCGGGGGCTGGATCCACATTCCCTCTGGGTCAGGATCGCCATCCCTGCCCGCTGCCAGCTCAGCGGGTGAGAACAGGGGATAACAGGCGACCTCCCAGCTGTGGATGCTTGTGCGGAGTTCAGAGAAGCCGTATCAGTGTGTAAATCCAGGAGACATTCCCTAAGCTGCCGACAGCACCGGCGGCGTGCTCGTAGGCAAGGATGTGACGGGAGATTCCCAACCTAACTGAGCCCTTTTTAAACTTTCCAAGGAGATCCCGCCCTCTGAACAATGAAGATCTTAGACCCTGGCTAACCCCGAGTCCTGCAAAGCCTCTGTGGCTCCTTCCTGACTCCCCTGGAACAGATGCTGAGGCTCTCCCGAGGGATCTCCAGTCACTCGCGGTGCCTGCGTGAGAGCGAAGGAAGCTCCCAGCCATCGTGTGAGTAACACCGGGATGTGGAATTTGGGCTGAGCGTTTCTCTCTGGCTGAGGGTTTTGGTCCCGTCCCTGTGCTGGGCCGAGGAGCTGTGTCCTGTCTGTGCTCCTTTCCCACGTGGTCCAGAGGTCCCAGGAACGGGAGCAGGGATGGCAGTGGGCGAGCCCAGAGCTGTCTCTGAGCCCTGTGCCTTTTCCTTGGAGCTGAGCTAACGCTCCTCTCTCTGTCCCAGGCGCTCTGAAATTGCAGAATATTGTCTGTTGTTATAGAAAGGGGCGTTGCTGTGCAGTGCAGGTGTTGGGGTCTCTCAGTGAGGCCTTGGAATGAAAAGAACCATCCCAGCTCAGATGTTTTGATTTCATTTCCTGGGTTTTTTGTTTGGTTTTTTTTTCAGTCTGTTTTTAAATTCTGAACTGCATTACAAAAATGAGGAAGTTGAGGGGGAAAACCCCCGACTTGTTCTGAAGTGACAGCAATCCAAACTCTCCAGTGCTGCTGAGGTGAGGGAGCTCTGCCTGCTCACCACTGAAATTGGAGCATCTGGGGCTTTTTATTTTGCATATTGCCCAGGAATGTGCAAAGGGAGCTCCTGGGATGAATTTTCATAAGGTAACAGAGCCAAAATATTCCTGGAAAGCAGCAGTGTGCTGTAACTGCCTGGCTTTCAGTCTGGGCCCGTTTCTTTGTGGGGAAAATGTGACTATTGGGATGAAAACCAGGGAAAAAGAGGCAAGGCTCTAACAAGGTCTGACAGATTTATTTATTAATGCTTGAGGTGCCCTATAGAAAGCCTATAGTAAAGCAACAAGCACAGCCCTAAAACATTTAAGCTATGGCTGGGCTCTCGCTGCTTATTAATTACCCTAATTAGTATTTAAAAGGATCTCTTGGAGGTGAAAGCAGTGTTAGCCAAGAAGCCTGGAGACCGTGGAGAATGTTGGGACCCACCAGAGCCGGGGATGAAGGCAGAGCAGCAGGAGTGGAGGGGGACAGCCCTGACCTGACTTCGCTCACGCCGCCCCGTGCTGCTGAGCTTTGAGAATAAACAGATTTTTTGTTTGGTGAGTTAAGGTGCCCGGGTGGGAAGGTGACAGTGTAAAGATGTTCCCTCCTGCAGGCACAGCTGGGGGAGCTGTGCCGGCACAGCTGAGCTCTAGGTTTTGCTCCCATGAGGAGTGATTTGAGACCGACTTGTTGACGAGGATCTTTTCCTTAATCCCGTGAAGACATCAGGTTTTCATAGGGAAACCTTTGACATCACCTGACCTTAGCGTGACTGGCAAAAATCGTTAGTGTCGGTAATGCTGTCGTTGCTAAATCCTCTGAATTGGAATAGCAGCAAATAACGTGGAGTTGGAATTGGCAGCTTGCATAATGATGGATTGCTTGTCATCTCCTCCTGGGCACGATGTTGTTTTGAAATGGGTAAGTGCTGTCAGGGCCCAGCCTAATCCCAAGGAATGCGAGACAAAGGGAAGTTGTTTAAAAAAAGATACTTTCCCTTCGGTGCCTGTCAGTGGCTCCACCTCCAGCTGTGCTGCTCCTTTATTGCTCAGGAGCTGACTCCTCTTCCAGCTGCGTGGAGAAAACTCTTCTGAAGGTTACGGGGGTTTTGATGTCTGAAAATAGCCCTTTTAAAGCATCTCTCTTCTGAGCTGAGCATTCACCCGCGGGCAGCAGCAAAGCTTGGGTGGTGGGAGAGCCCCGGGTGAGAGCAGCGCGGGCCCCGATGCGGAGCGCTGCCGTAAACGGGTGAGATTTGGGAATCTCTGGCTGCCAGAGCCCTCTGTGCCGGCGGGAGTTGGCGGAGGAGGGGGTGATCCGAGCCCTCTGTGTCCTGCAGGTGCCCGAGCGCCGAGCCATGCTGGGCCGCGGGAGCCAGCGGGAGCAGCCCTGCGGCGGGGGCGGGGCGCCGGGGCGCCACGCCGCTGGNAGCGGCTCCACGCCCGACAGCAAGGCCAGCCGCAGCAGAGCCCAGCAGATGCGGGACAGGAAGGGCCGCAAGGCTGAGCTCAAGGACTCCAACGGCCGCGAGGCAGAGACCATCACCTTCATCTCTGCCGCAGCAGAGGCTCCCCCAAACCAGGGCTTTTGCTGCTCCTCGCTGTCCCAGGCCTGGAACACGTACAAGGCTGTTTTCTGTTGCATAGTGACGTGTGGGGGCTGCTTCCAGGACTGCAGCGTCTGCATTCCCTATCCAGGGCCTGCCGAGACCTCCACGGATGAGGGGAAGAACGGAGACTACAACGGGCGGCTGCCCAACAGCCCCGCCAGCACCTCCCCTGCTGAGAAGAACGGCAACCAGATCAAAAAGTCCAGCATGGGCAGCAGTTTCAGTTACCCGGATGTGAAGCTGAAGGGCATCCCCGTCTATCCGAACAGGAACCCCGGCCACCACCTGGAGTCCGACTCCTGCTGCAAGGAGCTGCTGGAGAAGCCCTTCAGGAACAGCATAGAAAAGCCACCGCTCCCCAGCAGCCACCGCAGCTCGGAGGAGTATTATTCCTTCCACGAGTCCGACGTGGACATCAGCGAGCTGAACGGCTCCATGTCCAGCAGGCAGATCGACGTGCTGATCTTCAAGAAGCTCACGGAGCTCTTCAGCGTCCACCAGATCGACGAGCTGGCCAAGTGCACCTCGGACACCGTCTTCCTGGAGAAGACCAACAAGATCTCGGACCTCATCAACAGCATAACTCAGGACTACAACCTGGACGAGCAGGACGCCGAGTGCAGGCTGGTGCGGGGCATCATCCGCATCAGCACCCGCAAGAGCAGGGTCCGGCCCCACATCTCCATCCCCGCCAGCCAGAGCCACGAGGAGAAGTCCAGCCGGGGCACCGCGCCCGACAGCGGCAACGAGACCATGCTGGAGTCCATGGTGATCAGCCAGGATGGTGCGTGGGGGTCCCTGGGTGCTGCGGGAGGGTTGTGTTAGCAGAGCCGTGGAGATGTGGCACCGGACTGGGGCTGGAAGCTGCTCCGTCCCCAGTGTTCTCCTGGGGTGTGTGGGTGAGGTCCTTTTGGAGAGCTCTGCTTCTCGCCTTCCCCGTGCTGTGGCTTTCTCGAGCCTGTCTTTCCTTGCCCCTGAGGTTTGTGCTGAGCAATAGATGGGTTTGTGCTGCTGCTTTGTGCCTGCGCTCATCCGAGGGAGGCAGAAAATCCGTGAGTCAAACTGAACTGGTAGGACCAGACGGGCTGCTTGTGCCAGAGGATGTCCAGTTACTCAGCTGGCTCTCTCCCATGTGCTGCCTGGCTAATGCCACCCTTAGACTGCAGTGACAGTGTGTGCTCGGAGCCCAGACCTCCTCCACACAGGAATATCCCTGCAAAGGGGAGGGAAGGGCTGTTACACAGCCCCAGTGCCTCCTGCTGCTTCCTCCTTGTGAGAGCAGCCTCAAGGGTCTGAGCTCCAGAGCAGGTTATAACAGAGTTTGTCGTAGAAACGCCTTGAAAAGCTGAGTGTGAGGGCCAAGGAGCTCTCCAGAAGCGCCAGAGGAAAGCGTGTGGGCGTTGTGGTTCCCAGGTTAGCAGAGAGGCTGCTCCCGGGCTTCAGGGACACACAGCCTACCCAGACAGTGGCAGAAGCCATGGGGAGGATCAGACTCTGCCTCTCCTGTTCCCTGAGGGTGCTCCCCGCCAGGGATCCTTCATGCTGAGTCGTGCTTTGCATCATCCTGCCCCGTCTCAGGCCCTCTTGGTTTTCCCCGCAGAGCTGGCCGTGCAGATATCGGAGGAGACGCCGGCGGATGTGATGGCCCGGAACATGAGGAGGCACAGCAGCGCAGGTAACGCACCTGGCTGGGCCCTGGCTGCACGGGGCTGCCCTCAACTCCCTGCTTCGTGTCCTCACCCTCCACGAAGGCTGAGCTGACCCTGCTCCTCAGGTTCCCCTCGGTTCTCCTGGGCTTTGGGAGTGCTGATGGAGCTCGGACAGGCCCTAGGGTGGTGGATCTGTGTGGAAAGGGGTGGAATCCAAGAGTGGCACGTTCCCTGTCCTTGCACAGCACCTTTCCTGAGAGCTTTCTGTCTCTCCGTGCCTTGACGAAGTTTGGGGCTGCATTTGGGGTGTGACTGCCTGAGGTCACAGCTGGGTGAGACTGGGAACAAAAGGAACTGTGCGAAAGGGAAGCAGGCAAGAGTGACGGGCTGCCCCGAGCTCTGATCCTCCAAGGAGCAGCCCAGGGTTAAAGACAAGTTTCCTCCTGCACAGCAGCTCTGGGAGATGGCTGCAGTGCAGGCAGGGCTGTTCCCTGCCATGGCTTTGTGTGGCTTTCTCCTCCCTCACGGTACACAAAGCCTTTTGTGGCAGCTCCTTCCCCACTGCCGGGCTGTGCTTCCCCTGGGCTAATGGCACCGTCTCTTCTCTTTCCTCCCCAAGGCTCTCCGACCAGCAGAGATTCCTCTTTCCAGGACACAGAGACTGACTCGTCTGGGGCACCTCTGCTCCAGGTGTACTGCTAAAGGACCCGAGCAGCAGGGAGATCTTCCAGGGCTCTGCTGCACTCACAATCCTCCTCTTTCCATGAGGAGTGTGCTGTGCCACCTTTGATTTTTTTTTTTTTTTTTTCTGGTCTACCCTAATCCTTTTGGAAGCCAGATTCTTCCTGCTGTCTGAATTTCATTGGACATTTTGAGGTTTTTTGGACAATCAAGGAAGCAAACTGCAGAGCTAATGAACTTGGGAGGTGGAATGTGTGCCCAGGGAGGAGAAGATGGACAAGGAAGTAGCAGATAACTTGTTCCTCTGTGATTTCTGTAAATCACATTTAGCTCCAGCAGCCTCAGTGGCTCAGCCCTTTCCCTGCTTTGAGGGCCTGTTGAACAGTTCCTGCTTCCTGGTGTTGCCTGAGTGAATTTGGAGAGGGAATAACTGTGTGGTGTCTCTGTGCTGGTGCTGATGTTCAGCTGCAGGCTGAGATCCTGCTCTGTGGAGACCCAAATCTCTATTTAAAGTGCCTGCGTTGGTCCCACAAACCCAAAATCTTCTACCCAAAGTGTTTCCAGTAGCCAGATCTGCCTTTCCCTCATGACCCTGGGTGTCATCTCCTGCTGCCTTGTGAGGAAGAGGAGGCTCAGGTTTATGGGGTTTGTTTAATTTGTGGCCTTTTGGCTCTTCTCCAGTGCCAGGGCTGGGCTGGGCTGGCTGCCCCTGCAGGAGCAGAGCTTGGGGATCAGCTGTGCCAGCCTGCTGGGAGTCCTGGGGCTGAGGCATTCCCGGGGACACACTGACCTGCCTGCCAGCAGCTCCTCCCTCCCCTTCCCCTGCAGAGCCCGCAGGGGGATTCTGGCAGGTGGGGGGAGCACTTGTTGCACTCCTAACTTGGTGTGGTTCTCAACTGGCCTGTTGGACTGTTCTGCTAGGAAATCCCTTGGGTTCCTTCTAGAGGAAGGGCTCTGGAGTGTCTGCAGAGGGTTTGGGAGGCACTGCTGCCCCTGCCTTTCCCCGTGGGCACTCAGCACCCCTCCAGCAGGCAGTGGCAGCCAGGAGATGGGGCACTGCCATCCCAGGACGCGGTGCCAGGTGACCTTGAGGGCTGCAGCAGGAGGAAGCTCCATCTGTGCTGTTGCCACCTGGTTGTTTATCACAAAGTAAACACGTCAAGCCATGGGACTTGTTTGGAGACTTGGGTGCCCTTGGACATGAACAGAAAAGGCTTCACTGAGTTTACCAGCTATAGGATTAACACTCCCACTGGATTTTGGGGAGAGGGAAGCCCAAATAGGCCCCGGGCTTCGGTGTGGACCATGCTTTTGTGCCTCAGTTGGACTGAAATGTGCCATAATTGAACTGAAATGTGCCTTAGTTGAATTGAAATGTGCCTTTATTTTATAGCCTGGTTGCTCTTCAGAGGTTTGGGAAGGGAGGAAGGATTTAATTCCTCTCATGAGCTCTTTAGAAGGCCAAAACTATTTGAAATGGGCAGTTCCAGTCCCTGTTAGAGCCTGTTTTTATAAACCACTGGCTTTTTTCGGAGTGTGCTTCCAGAAATCAGGGGCATTACTGAGACCGCACCTGGAGGCACTGACAGACAGATATTCTGAAGATGAAGGGAAGAGACTGAGCCTTGGATTTGGCTTCCTCTCCCTGCTTGGTGCTTAAAGCTGTTGGTCGATGAGAAATCAAGCTTATTCAAGCAGAAGACTTGAAGCAAGGCCAGGCTGGGACTCCCAGGGGAGCTGTGTGAGGTCACCTCCTTCCGAATGCTGCCCGTCCTGAGGGACCTGCTTGGCTTCTGCTTCTCATGGGCTTGTACATTGTTATTTGGACAAGTTTTCTCAAAGCTGTGTGCTGAGGTGTCCCATGGGTCACGCTGACACGGCTCTGTGGGCTGTGCTTTGGAGACAAGGGGTGAGCTGGACTTGCAACGAGCAAATACACATTTTTAGTGTCTAGTCTGGGTATGAAGAGTGAAGGTGTCTTGGTTAAACTAGTAAAAAACCCCAAGCCCCCCAAAAACTCCCTAAGAGGAAGACTGTCAACTCGACGGTCCCTGAAGCTGGTTCACCTGTGGTGTCTTGTGGAATTCTTTTGCACTCATTAGCCTTAAATGTTCTGGTTTGGTCTTTTTTATAAAGTAAAAATCGTGCTGTTTACCTCTGCTGTGACTTTTACATTCCTGTTTTCATCAGCTTGGGGATCCTGGGTGTTGCACAGAGGGGTGGCTCGTTCTGCTGTCCCAGATGGACAAAGATATTTTCATCCATTTGGTAGCTCGAGGGCGATCCTGAAGGCCAGGCTGGTGTCTGGAGGCAAAGGAAGGAGCTTCTGGGGAAGTGTTTGGTGACGTGCAGGGAAAGCTGGACCTTCGGTGAGCGGTGATGCTGGAACTGAGCTCTGGAAAAGTTGAGCCTGAGGGGGAGAATTTCCACGCTGTCCCTGTGATGTCACCAGCTCGTGGTAGCCAATGTGGGGTTTGCTCTGCAGGATCATCTCAGGGATGGAGCGTGGCCCGGCCTCCGACCCCGTGACTTGAAGGACCAGTTCTGCACTTTGCAGTTTGAGTACAAACCCCAGGATAACCTGCAGGGCTCCATTCCTGGCTGCTGACCTTCCCTCACCCTCCCGGGGCAGGGGCTGGGCAGTGCCCAGGGGGTTCCCTCTGGTGCACGGGAGCAGGATGCGTTTCCTGGGAGGATTCCAGAGCCATGAACAGGTAAATGCTGCCTGCTCTCGCCTGGGAAGGGTCTCTGGGGATGTTTTTGTGCCTCAGCCCAGCTGGGTGGGGCCTGTCAGCCCAGCTGTGCTCAGCAGCTTCCCTTTGGAGTTTGCTGCCTGGGCCGTGGATGTCCTTGCTCGCATCCACACAAGGAGTGACCCACGGGGGTTTGGCCTGCACGAAGCTGTTTGCCGTGGATGGAGCTGTCTCGGCTCTTGCTGGAGTGGTTTTTGCTCTGAGCATCAGTGTTGAGTGTTCTGCTGAGTGATCTGACTGGGTTGCCCAAGGGGAGATCTCACTAACACGAGAGCCTTTCCCTGCCACACACCTGTGGAGGTGTTCTCTCACGCAGGTACTTCCTCCTCGGAGCTGACTCGGCACCTGGCTTCTCCTGAAGGCACTGTTTGCTTTTATGGGGCTGGGTTTTGCCAGGAGAGTCTCCAGAGACTCCCACAGTGTGGGTCCTCGCCGTGCTGTGACCTCAGGGATCCCTGTCCTGCCCAGCCCCAGCCATCCCAGGGCCCACACTCCCCTGGGATCGAGTCAGGGAAGCTCAGAAGGGAGCAGGGAATGGCTGCAGGAGCGTTGAAGAAATTCCTCTCCACTCTCCACCCCGAGTTGCTGAATTATTTATTTCAGTGTGGCTTAGACTGAAGGAAGCAGATGGATGGATCCTAATTCCTCACAGCCTGAGATTCCTCCTAAAGCCACACAGTAATATCCAATACTCCTTGTTCCTGTTCCCTTCCTTGGGGTTTTGCCGTTCCATTGCTCTTCCCAAAGCAGTCCTGGAGTCTGGGATATTTCCCAAATGCTCTGAGCTGCAATATTCATTAATAAAAGATAAGCCAGGAGCTGCTGTTCAGGAAAAAAACCCCAAATGACTGGGGAAGATTTTACCCTATAGAGAGCTCTCTGCAGAGGCTGTTGTGCCTGCAAAGGCCTCGCTTTTAAAGGAGCTGGGGAGGGGCCCTGGCAGGTGAGGAGCTCTGGGCTCTGCCCTCCGGCTGGTGGCAGCACCCGAACAGCTTCTGCAGGTGACCTGACACAGGTGTGAGAGACACGAGGAGCCTGGTGAGCTGTCCCTGTCCTCCCCGCTCTGCAGGGCTCGGCCCCCACCACAAGGATGCATTTGCACCTTTGGATCCCAGCGCTCCTGGCGGAGCTCAGCATTTCCCTGCCCTGGGCAGGGTTCTCCAGGGGCTCAGACCGAGGTGGGGCTTTGCATTCCTTCAGCCTTGAGCAGCTGCTCGGAGCAGGGTTTATCCCAGGGGAAGCTGCCTTAGGAAGCAAAAGGGTGCTCCCAATTCCCTTTGGCCCCGGGGAAAGCGGTGGCCGGGGCTGTTTGCAGAGGACAAGGCCATCAGTGAAACACCTTCTGTTCCGCTGGCCCGGGGGGTGAAGTCCAGGGGCAGCTCTGGGATCAGCCACGGTTCACAAACAACCCCGGGCATTCACCTCTCCCTGGGGTCAGGGCAGGGGGATGGCCCCATTCTCCCAGGGACTCCTTCCTCCCAGAAACTCCCCCGGCTTCCCTGGGGCTCCTGGCGCTGCCTTTTCTCTTTCTCTCAGCTGCCACTGGAACCAGCACATCTGGGATTTCCTGGCTGTTACCCCAAACACTGCCGTGGCTCACAGCGGCCGTGACAGAAGAGCCCCAGGACTCTGGGAATGCTGAGGGAGCTCTGCACTCCCAAAGGGCAGGGGCTGCTGCTCCCACCCTGCTCCCAGAGCCAGGGGCTGCCAGGCCAGGCTCGGCCTTCTGGTGCGGGACACAGAGGAGGAAACAAAGAACAAAGCCACGGGTTGGGTTTGGGGTGGTGCCGTGGACTCTGCTGCTTTATGGCTGGCCCGGTGCCTGCCCGTGCTTGTCCCTGAGGAGGGGCTGGCAGTGGGATGTGGATTCTGCTGCAGGTGCAGGGTCTGGCCCTGTTCCCCCAGCACCTGCAGGGAGCAGCAGCAGCACTGACAGAGCAGAGCAGGGGGTGAAGCAGCTCCCAGCTCCCCGTCCCACAAACCAGGGCTCAGTGCAGACAGGCAGGTAGCTCATTCTGCGGCTAAATCCAGCACAGTTCAGCCTTTCCTACAAAAACAGGAGATGCTGCTCTTTTATCAGGGCCAAAGCACGGACAGACAGGTGTGTGCAGGTGATCTGTAAGACAAACGGGCAGGGAGATCTGGGACAGAGCACTACAGAGGCAGCTGCCCCGATCTGGGTCCTTGCTCACCCCCAAGGTCACTGCTCTGCTGCGTGGGGGTTGCTTTTTAACCCCAGCAGTCTGTAACACTGACAGACTTGATGCAAACAGCGCTCTGCTGCTCAGAAAACAACCCCACCACGCCAGGTGCTGCGCCAGGCAGGACTTTGCCCAAACAGGATTTTCAGCCGTTTGTGCCCATCCCTCGGAGAGGAGCTGGAAATGTTTGGGGGAGGCAGAGGGAAGAGCCCACAGCAGCAGGGAGCTGGGATAGAGCCCAGGATTTCCTGACACTCTCCTTGTTAGCTCGGCATAAAGGAGACCTGGGGCAAGGGTGGCTTCCTGGTGAGGTGGCTCAGTGGAGAGCAGAGCCTGGAGCAGCCACCCCGGGGCAGCCCGGATGGTTTGAGCTGGGAATGGGGGTCCAGCAGGACACAGCTCCCACTGCCCCTTCCTGAGGGAGGGAGGGAGGGAGCCTCAGTCCCGAGCTGGGAGCACCAGAGGTGTTCACAGGCAGCTGCAGAGCACAGGCACAGCACCCTCCTGGCCCCCCTTCCTCCTCCCTCCCAGCCCAGACCCCAGATCCCTTCTGCCACAGAAACCACACCCCGTGCCCGAGATATTCCACTCGTTTTCCTTTATGTTGCACTGCAGTTTTAACAAAGATAGGAACATGCAGAGTGATGCCACTCGTCAGCGGGAGCTGGCACAGACCCGTGCCAGCGGGGAGAGAGGCTTTGGGAAAGAGACAAGAGACATTCCCAGCAACAACAGCATCCCCCAAGCCCCCCTCGTCCTCTCCCAGCCACAGCCACAGATTCTGCAGCCTCTCCTTGCTCTAGGGCAGCAGGCTGACCTCTCCAGCTGTGCCCCAGAGTGCTCCAGCTGTGCCACTTCTGGCACCCACAGGAGCAGCAGCAAAGAGAGGCAGAGTCTGTCTCCACTGCAATAGCTGCTGCTTTCCCTTCCCAAGAAGGCAGAAAAAGCTTTATTTGCCCAAATAAACTGACCTTTGTTTTCACAGGAGAGCAGAAGGCAGGAGAACTCAGGAGTACCCGTGCCAGTGGCAAAGAGCCGATGAGCAGCTCCAAGCAGCCCAGGGAAGCAAAGCAATACCCCAAGGATTTATCCCCAAACCTCTCAGGTCTGGCTCTCTCAGCCCTAACAGCCTTTTTGGCTCTAACCCCTCCCTGTCTCCTGCCTGCCCTTTGGGAATTGTGGCAGATGGCTCTGTCTGGAGCTGCCCTGCCTCCTGCTCCCCAGGATTCTGAGGGTGACTCCGTGCAGGTGCCTCCACAGCAAGCTCGGGTGGGGGATGCTGCAGTTTCACTTGCCCAAGGTGAGGAATATCCAACCATACATATCCTGCCCCATCCAACGGGCTGACTGAAAGGGTGGGGGGAAGGGGGACAGCTCAGTTGAATTTAGCCTTTGAAAAGTCCATTTCTGGATGCTGTTCCATGAACCTGCAAGGAAAACAAAGGCAAGAGTTTGGGTGTGTCAGCAGGAGCCAAAGAGCTCTCTCTGGGGAGGGAAGGGCTTCTGCTCCCTGCACCGTGGGGTTTTGCTGCAACCCCACACCCTCCACAGCAGGGAGAGTTCTGCTGAGCTCTTTGGGACATTCCCTGGACTTTCCCTACAAACACCTTTTCCTGGGGTCAGTGGGAGCAGCATTCCTGCCAGCCTAGCAGGTCAGCAAGTCCAGACACACGGGAGTTGTTAATTGCCAAGCACACACCCTTCACTGTTACCTCTGGGCTGGACACGTAGCAGCCACACTGATTGTGGGGCAGAGGAGAGATGGTGAAGGCAGATTAGGGTTGGAGCTCCAGCCTGGCAGCTTTACTGGGAATGTGCCATGGACAGGGACACCTTCCAGGGACTGTCTGGACTTGCCATGGGGAAGTTCTGTGAGCCCAGGGCACACAGAGGCTCCTCCGCTCGCCAGGGGACACAACACCTCACAGCCCTGCAGAGGAGTCACACGCAGAGGGCAAGGAAGGGCAGCCTGGTCTCCTCTGTGTGCCCATCTCAGGGCTTCCCCTCAGCCTTTCCACCCCTCTCCCAGGGCCATCATGTGAGGATCACGTCCCTGTTTGGCAGCCAGGAGAGCTCCACTGGCAGACATCAGCACCCCCAGGGCTGTCACTGAGTCTCCTTTGCCCTGGACAAAGTCTAAACTTCCTCTCCATCCTTTGCCAGCCAGACTTCCAGAGCACCAAACAAGTGACCCTGCCAGCCAGCTGTCCTGCATGTGCCTTCCTGGGGGAGAGGGAGCTTCCCCTCCCACTGGGCAGCCTGCTCTCTGCTCTGCTCCATCCCCACTCAGCCTCCCAGAGAAGATTCCTGCCCTCCAGATAAAGCCAGGGGAAGCACGGAGTCAGGTCAGCCACGGCAATCCTTCACCCAGAGATAAGGAGTGGGGCTGAAGAAGCTGCGTGACCCAGAATTACCTCCACACCTTCCCAAACGGCCTTGGGAGATCCAGGAATCATTTCCTGCCACCGTGCATTTATGCCAAACAGGGCAATAAAGCCATAAAAGTGGCTTGGGAATAACTGTCTGGGGGCAGGAGGAGGGAGGAAGGGAGGGAGGGGTGATTAGCTGGCTACCAAGGGAGATTAACACCAATCAGGACCATGTTAAAGTTCAGCAGAGATGGCACCTCCAGTTCTAAACGTGCCTTCTGGACTTGAAATCAGCAAGATAATTCCAGAGCTAGGCCATTCCCAGGTGCTCCCATTAGTCTTTTCTACCCCCACTGGCCAACAATAGTGTGACTGTGCAGATGTGAGCATGGCCAGGACCGAAGGCCAAGCTGCTCCCTGTTCCCTTGTTTGTACCAGAGGAAGAGGAGAAGGCATTTGGGAAGGCAAAGCCATGCCAAGGAACGAGCTGTACCCACTTTTTCAAAATGTCCTGCTTCTTCTGTTCATCAGAGGTGGGCAGGCCCATGGACTTCTGTCGTTGGTCATACATCATCTTCTCCACCATGCTGCGAGTTTCGCTGTCCAGGTCTGACAACTGAAAGCAAGACCCAAATTGGAACAACTCTGGGCTCAACTGAAGTAATTCCTGAGCAGGCTCTACACCTAAAAACAGAAGAATCCTTACCTTTGAATTCTCTGGATTAATTTTCTTGGTGTTGATTTCTGGGTCTGTGGAGACCAGTTTGTTCCACCACTCCATTTTGTTGATCTAGAGGACAAAGAAGCAAAACCAGTTTATCTTTCTTGGACTTGTTCTAGGGTTTTTAGGTCTTAGCCACAGGGGAAAAAAAAATTGAATCAAACATTATTTGATAGTTTTCTAAATATCAGTAAAATATGAACATAGATAAATGGTATTTTTGTTTCAAACTACTTTAGGCAGCCTAAATTTTCACAGCTGGGAGATCTGAGAGAATGTCAGACGTGCTGTTTGGCATGACATAAACGGGATTACAGCAAACCACCTGGAGAGGCCCAGAGAGGACACAAGGAGGTCTGCCCCTGGATTTTCATGTCACTAACAGATGTCAAAACACACTAAAGGACATCATTAAAATGACTGATTTCCTTCCAGCTTTTCTTGAACCGCTGACAAATACACTGAATATCCTGGAGCAGCATAAAATGAGGCTGAGGATGGGGGAAATGAAATACCCCACTACCAGTGGCACAGTACCCAGGCCAGGCACGGGGGTCCCGTTTCAGCAGAGCCCAAAAGAGGCAGCCACGCCCCAGTCCTGCCCAGCCCAGCCTGCTTCACCTTCTCCAGGTGCACGGTGACCGTTTTTCCATCCTCGATGAGCCAGGAGCTCTCCTCCACCTTGACCTCGTTGAAGAGCTCCCCATCAATGAGAGGAGGGAGGCCCTTGAGGCCGACCTTGAGGCGCCGTCTCTGGATATCCACCACCACGTCCTTGCCCTTCAGCCTGAAGCTCACCTTGAAGGGGACAGCCAGCTGCAGCAAAAAGGAGCAGATCTGAGGAGCTGGGCAGGGAAATTCCTCCTTACCCACGAGCCCTGCAGCTGTCCCAAGCTGTCCCTGTCTGGTTTCACCACAGCCAGACAGAGCAGGGAGCCTTCTCCTTGAGCTACCGAGCGAGCAGGAGGAGAAAGGGACCATAAAAAGGGAAGCAGATTTTAATGCCTGGTTAAAACAAGACCAAAATGTGGCAAACTGCAGCTCCTGGGAATTTTCCTGAGTTACCAAGCTCTCTCCCAGCTATTGAAACATTGCTGTTTCCAACAAACTTCCGGGGGCAATTGAGACACGGGGCATTGGCTTCATCTCTTATCAGCACCTGCTCTTATTCCCTGTCTGGGGTTCCTCAGATCCTGCTCATAAAGCACTACTCACATCCAATTCTGAAAGAGTCTGCGTCCATCTATAATTTGGAAGGTCAGCTCCATTGCCAGAGTTGGGCTTGAGTTTTCCTTTATCCTTCTCATCTTCCTCTTCATCATCTGTTGCCTAAGCAATTCAAGTGCAAAGAAAGAAACTTTTCCAGTTTCCATTGTAACAACGAGGAACAGTTTTATAAGGATTGCAGGTCAGTTGTTTGTATTTTATATCCACTTAAACTTAGCTCCATAATTAATAGCTGCTTTTGATAAAACATGACTACCAGAAAAAAACCCCAAAGCCCTCTGTATTGGCACATTTAGGAACTGAGTGTGTATTTTTAAAGCCAACTTTTTAAATTTGCATTTTCCAAGTGCGTATTNTTGTGGTGGCTGAAGGCCTCCGTGATCAGCTGAGGGGGGAGAAAACACCGTGCAGCTCACACCTGCCCCGAGCCGAGCCGGGGGGACAGGAGGCACACACATGGCTGCGGTTTTCCCGTCAGCTTCGCTCCCTTTTTTGGACTGAAAATCTGGAGATTTTTCAATTCAAAAAGCAGAGGANTTTAAGGTCCCTTCCACCCCAAACCATTTTATGATTCTAGAGTATCTCCAGACGGGTTTTACCTGTTTGTTGGAATCTGAAGATTCACCTTCCTCCTCGGAGGCTTTCACTGGGACACCATTACCCTGCCCTTGTGCCTCCTTCTTCTGTTGGAAAAGAGCAGAGCAGGAAGACGCTCAGCCAAGAGCCGGCACTTTGTGTTACCTCATGAGCTGGCACTAGATGGCCTCAGCCTTTCAGCTCCAGCTGCATCCCACTTCGAAAACAGGCAATTTTCAGCCCTTAGACACGTTACAGGAAAGAGAGAAGATTCCCTTTGTCCTCCCGCCAAAGGACAAACCCGAGCCGCTCCAACCCCTCACGGCCGCAGCGAGGCCCAAGGTGCCCCCGCGGGTATCTGGCGCGGCTCTCACCTGGTTGATTTCCAGCTGCAGCCGTTCTGCCTCCTCATCCGTGAGCTCCTTGATGCGCGGCTCGCGNGGACTGAAAATCTGGAGATTTTTCAATTCAAAAAGCAGAGGAGGAAGCGAAAAGAGAGGAAAAAAGAGAACATTTGAAATATTGAAATGTGCTCCTTCCTGGCTATACAGGGAGTGGGTTTCCAGGAGACAACAGTGAAATAAATTACTTTGTCCTTTGTGCCATTCCAGCGGGACGAGCTGATGCCCAACCCAGCCAGCTGAAGCTACTCCGTACCTCCAGGACAGCTGGACACACCAGATCCAAGTTTTTCACCTATTTCTGATCTTTCCCACACCTGGGCTTTCCTGCAGATGGAGGCTGGTGCCATGATTCAGAAGCTTGGATCCCCCCCGTGTTTTTACACTGAGGGGTGAGCTCCTCCATAACCCTTTGGTTTCAGCCTTGCTCCCAATTCTCCAGAGGTTGTTGTGACTCTGCGAGGCAAAATCCCAAGGTCTCTGATGCCAAGGGCCACGTGCTCAGGGGAAAGCTGAGTACACAGGCAGGGAGCCAGAGAATTGCCCCAGGGTCGATAAGGCCAGGGTGCTGTGCAGAGCAGCACGTAGGTGAGCTGAGGTCTGCCCCAGAAAACAACACAGACAGATCCTCAGAAAGGGATCACAGGGGCAAGATTTATTGAGACATATCCCGGGAGCTCCGGGGCGGGGGGAATGCAGAACCTTTTCCAAGCAAGCCCTGGTTTGTAAGGCAGCGCTGAGTGTTCCTGCTTTGCTTCACGAGCAGGGATTGTTTACACAGCTCCACTCCGCTGCCTCCTGGAGCACAGAAGGCGAGGGGTGCCTGCCCCAGGACGGCCCAGCCTGCTCCTCGTGACCCACGGCGAGGAACCTTCACTGCCTGACCTGTCTGTGCCGCTGTGCCACTGCCCACACCTCCCTCACGCCACGAGCCTGCTGCAATGGCACCCAAAAAATGCAGTGACTTTCCCAGCCTCCCCTTTCTCTTCCGTGCCAAGGGCTCAGCAGCACTGGGGAAGCAGCTCCTTCCCCATCTGCCGTGGTCCCCACGGTGTCAGAGCACTGTGACAGACACCAAAGGCTTTTCCTTGCCAGGCACAGACCTGCCCACAGGAGCCAGGCACCTCTGAACTGCCACCGGGGGGATCAGAACGGGGGAGATGTGCTCTCTGTCCTAAGAAAACTGGCAGGAGGGTTCACCTTTCTTGCTTTCAGAGAATCACAGGATGTTTTGAGCTGAGTGGCCCTTAAAGCCCCTCGGCTTTGGGCACGGGCTCCCTGCAGGAGAGGGGATGCTCCCTCCAGGCTCCCCCGCCCAGCCCGGGGGCAGCTGCATGTGCACAGCCGTGGACTTCGTGCTTTTCCTGAGCTGAACAAACAAGGGAACGCGGGGTTATCGCCTGCTGTGTCACCGTTAAGTCGGTGTGTCTGGCGGGTTTGCTGTCCAAACTAGCCTTTGGCCAGAGCCTGGCAGGAACCTGCACTGCGGGACCACCCGAGCAGGGACTGCGCGCGCCTCACCCCTGACAGACAGCGGCACCTCTGGGCTCCTTCCCTCGGGGCGCACCCCAGGAGCCGCTCAAGCAGGGCCTGGCACGGCCCAGACACGGGGGGGACGGATGGGACAGGAGGCGCTGGAGGTTTCACTTTTTACCTTCTCTGCTACTCCGTCCTCTCCGCCGGTGAAGAAATCCGTCTTCCTCCTCAGGAAGCTGAAGAAGGTGTTCACGAGCTGGGGAACGGGGAGAGGGTGGGGAGAAAAGGAGCAGTGAGCCCGGGGTCACTCCGAGTCGCCTGGTGGCTCTGAGCAGCTTTTATCCTCTGGGCTCGCTGCAAAGAGCCCGGTGTGAGCGTGGGGCCAGCCCGTGGGGCCAGCCCGTGTGGGGCCAGCCCGGTGTG
>VWZN01004071.1:4514-15866 GCA_013396955.1 Regulus satrapa | reverse complement strand
TGTTAATTTCTTTAATAAAGATTACTATAGATTTCTTGCAGTTGTACAAACTAAATGGAAGTGGTATGCTACAATGTAAGTACAAGAAATAATTTTCACTTGAAAGCAATGAAAGCAAAGATAAAAGTGTAGCATCAGGTGCAAAGATTTTTCTTTTTCAAATAATTTTCAAAATGTTTTCCTACAACTGCTTGCTTTTTTTTTAGGTTTATGGTAAATATTATAATTTTTTTTTTGTTAATTTTATGGAAAATTAATGTTTTCAGACATTTTCTGGATATCATAAAAGCTAAATATATACTGTTCATTATTAAAAGTATAGCTTGTCAGAAAATATGGGAAATCTGTAAAAGTGAATTTTTCTTCTACTTTGTGAAGGAGATCTTCTCACTTAAAGAGGACAGATAGCATATGTACTGTTCCCAACCCATATTTAAATATTTTACTGTTTAAGCGCTCAGTACTTAAGTATGACTTCTGACTTCTCAACACTTGCTCAGCATAGGATGGTTAAGTATCTTCATATTCTGTAACAGCCTTCAGTTTTGAACAGAACTCAAAAGTAGAGAAAACACCACAAATCTGGAGAAAATGAATGAGCTTCCATAAACATAGATATTCTCATGTAAATTCTCTAAGCATTTTAAATAAATACTTAGTCAAAACATGATACAGATATCAAATAGGTTTGTGATGTGTGTTGATGGATATCATGATGAGCACCATTTTCTCTTTAAGTTGGCTGGTCTTAGTTCTGCCTAAAGTGTTGTGTGAGTTCAGGAAACCCCCAAGTCTGCTGAGAGTTGATATTTATATAAAAATTCCAAATTGCATCCCTATACTAAATGAATGCAAATATATTAATGGAACAGAATTATCCCTATTTGTTTTCTTTTGCTAAAATTTTATTGGCTGGACTTAGTAATTCTATGGTTATTTTCTTACTAATTTGTTCCCATCTATTGCAGTATTTCCTGGGGAGTGCAAATTCAACAATACAAACAAACCAGATACCCATTGGCAGTTACATGCATCTCTGTTATGAGGGTTAATACAGGATAAATACTGGAAAGAAAATTGCAGCTATGTAAATGCTGTCATAATTCATAAAAAAACCCCAAACCAAACCAAAACAAAAAAACCAAAAAAACCAAAAACAAAACAAAACAAAAAAAAAAAACAAACAAAAAAAACCCCAAAAACCTCCAAAATCATAGTACTCACAGGTGAATGAGATAATCCTTATACTGACAGGCTAAAATCATAAATATATGGAACTGTCAGTCAACAAACAACTGTCTTCCATAAATTTTATCAGCTAAAGATAATATCAGAATGCAAGTAATGGGAATTAAAACTCACTTTAACCTCTAAAATACAGACGTCTCTATCAGATGTTATTGTATATGGTACCCTTTTGATATTTAAGATATGAATTCCCATGGGACCACACATGATCAGTGAAATAAATAAGTCCTTCTTAAAAAGAAAACCAGTGAATTTGACTTGTAAAGTTTGATATGGACTAGCGGTTTCTTATGAGCATCAACAATTACAGCTTGGAGAAAGAAAATCCAATAAATTGACAACCTGTGTTTGTTAATTGATGTTACCCTCCATTCCTTTTTTTTTTTTTTTTTTTTTTTTTTTTNTTTCCTTTTTTTTTTTTTTTTTTTTTATTTTGATTTTCAGATATGTATTCATTGGTCAATATTAATTTTATTTTGGTTTCGATTAAAGCATTTTTCCACAGAGTGCATTATAATCACATTACTTAGAATCTATTCTGAATATGGAAAGGAAGAGAGACTTGTGTGAATTTATGTGCTAGTATTATGCACAAAGAGTGTTTAGCAAGTTGACATAGATGAAAAATCTTTTCAGCATAACCTACACTGGCAATGCCATTTATCTTTTAAATTTAATGTTAATTTATTCTCAAAGACTAAGGAAATAAAGGTCAAATTACATTCCCTCTCCTATAAAGTGCAACACAGATGACATGACAAGTGCATGCTTAATGTCAGGCAGCCAAGTCTTGACTCACTTGGAGTACAGTAACAGACACAGGCATCTCTGTTGAGATAAATGGGATGGTATATGTGGTAAATGTATTCTGATAAAGGGATTTCCAGTCCAGTTTACAGATTGGTCATTTTTGAAGTGAGCACCCTGTCTTCATATTTGTCTTCAAAGCATAAAGATTTTTGTAATAAAATTTGTGTATGGACACATTGGCTATGCATACACAAATATGTATGCACAGGCACATACATACATACATATATACTGTTTTATATACAGATGCATTGCACTATACATCTTATAATTAAAACAAATTTTTCATTTTTCAGATGCACATGGTTCTGCAGAAACCTTTTTTTCTCCATCTTGAATAAGACATCACTCAAAATGCTCATGACACTCAGCAGCTATTACCATGGGGGATAAAGAAGCTTCTTAGAAGAAAACACAGAACTGATAAACAGACTCCATTAAAATGTTTTTGTCATGCTAGTATTCAACCAAAATTAGAGTTATCTTTTGCTTTGATGTTACCATTTGTAGTGTAACCCTTATTTAGTTGTTTTGATGCATGCAATAATTGATACTTCAATAATAAACTTGTTTATATTCAAAATGTCTTTAATCCTTGAATGGTTCTTTTGGTGTCTTTTTTGAGACTGAAGTGCCTTTGTAGCATATCGTTACTCTGATGTCGTCTTTGCAAGTCTTTCATTGCTAATGTTTTGACATAAATAGCAGTGTTTTCACATCTGCCACCTATCCAGCATGGAGAAACAAACACAGAATTGCTGCATTCCTCTACTCATAATCCTTTGGGCTTTAATCATACATGTATATTTTTTATTCATATATTATATTATTCTTTATTAAGTAGAAGGAATTATGTGAAAAAACAAAACAAAAACAAAAACAAAAAAACAAACAAAAAAAACCACCAAAAGCAAAAAGAAAAACAAAAACCCCAGAAAAGTACTTGGGGTGAGCTGACCCTGGCTGGATGCCAGGGGCCCCCCAAGCACCTTCCTCATCTGGACAGTGGAGAGAAATTCAGCAAAAGGGTTGAGACAGACAGGTGGATCTCTCACAAATTAACATCATGGGCAAAACAGACTCTTTTTCAGGAGAGTTATTTAATTTATTACCAAAAATTCAGAGTAGGATAATAATAATAATAATAAAAACAAAAAATCTTAAAAACACCTTTTCCCCATCCTGCCCTTCTTCCCACACTTAGCTTTACTCCCTATTTTCTCTACCTACTCACCCCCAAGGCATAGGAATGGGCAATAAGGGCTGCATTCTGTTCATCACATGTGGTCTGTGCCAATCCTCCTTTCCCTAGTGGAAGACTCTCTCTTCTTCTGCTCCAGAGTGAATCCTCTGCAGGGTCACATGTCCTTCCAGTGGCATAGATTCCTCTCCCCAAAAGTTCACAGATCCAGCCAGATATTTGCTCCAACACGGGCTTCCCAGGCACCTACCTGCTCCAGACTGAGGTCCTCCACCATCAGCAGGTGGATCTCTGCTGCATCCTGAACTTCCATGGGCTGCAGGGCACAGCTGCCTCACCATGGTCTGTACCACGGGCTGCAGGGGAATCTCAGGTCCAACATCTGGAGCACATCCTCCCCTGCCTTCCTGCCAGAGCTGGGTGTCTGAAAGGCAGATTTATACATTCTCACTCCTCCATCTTGCTACAGGGTTTAGTTTCCTTCTTAAACCTGTTATGCTACTGCCACTGTTAACAGGCTTGGCCTTCACAAGCAGCAGGTTCATCTTGGAGCTGGCTGGCATTGACTTTACTGCACACAGGAGAAGCCTCTGGCATCTCCTCACAGAAGACACCCCTGCAGTGTCTTCAGTGCCAAAACCTGCCCACACAAACCAAATACAGTAATATTGCAGTAGGAAAAACCAAAGGGAACAGAAATCAATGTTGCTGTATCTTATAAACAGCAAGGGAAGAAAATACTTATGAGCAAGTAAAATAATGAGAATCCATGTTAGACCATTATCATTTGCAAAGAAAATGGCACCTTCTAGCCCAGTTTATTATTTTTTTAAAGTGTAAATGAAGAACAATGACAGCTTTTTGTTCCTGCATTTATTATACTTGCTACACTTCATGTCTCAATAAACTTTCTTAAAACAATAAACGTATTTTGTTCATTTTTCTTTCTTTTAGTGGAAGGTGTTGTGGATTGATCTTGTCCAGCTGCCAGATACCCACCCAGCCACTGTCTCACTCTCCCACCTCAGTTGGATACAGAAGGGGAGAAAATGAAAAACTTCAGGGGTTGAGAAAAGGGCAGGGAGATCACTGTCATGAGCAAAACTGACTGCTGTTAATTTGCTGATAATTAATAAGAGATAGGACAGTGAAAAACAATTACAAAACTAAAACCAGCTCCTCTCTCAATACTTTCTTCCCAGAAAGAAGGCAGCTTCACCCCTGACTATTCTGTATCCTCTTTCTCAAAGAGTTTTCTGCCCTGTCAAACACATTTTTCCCAAGCAGCCACTCCTTGTGCTGCAGGGCTCAGCCATGCTCTCCAGTGGATCACTTGGAGCTGCAGGAACCATCAGCGTATGGCACAGGGCAGCCCTGGGAGCCATTCACAGAGACTGGCCTGCAGCCCCAGCTGCCAATACCCAGGATAGGAGTGGGTTGCCTCACTTGGTACGTATCTGCAAATATGGAATATTCTAGTTGGACTATGCACACTGCCAACTTGTCTGGAAGAATACTAAGCTGTGTTCATTGCAGTGTTAATGAAGGAATCATACAGTCTTTTTGGTTCATCAGTCATATAATGCTGGGACTACTCACTTACAGTTAGAATGTCTTGTGCAAACTCTTCATGAGGTTCTGTTTCCTACACGAAAAAGTTTAGTAGTCACCCACTGATGGATATACATTTACAAAAATCTCTCAGCCTTGCTCAGTTAATTTACCTAGTGAAGGAATCTGAAAGATCTTTGGCACCGTAGCCCTTATCCTTTTATGTGGATAGAATTTCTTATTGCTTACTTTTCAGTCAAGGGTGAAATCAGCTTTTACAAGAGATTTGTGATTTGTGTTTTCTCCATGTCATAAAACCACTGTGAAAATAAGAAGTGCAGGGAGTGCACACTCTGTTACATGGTCCGTGTACTAGAGGCACTTCTCTTGCAACTCTATTTAATAACATTTGTTCAGAGTAGAGACAAGAATGTTTTGTGGGTTAATGGAGTACACAACTCTTAACAGGAATTCAAGGTGACTAACAGATGTGCATTCAGATGCTGAAGTGCTGTTGAAGAAGGAAATCTGAACTGGTAACAAGAAAACTCCATTAGTGACATATTGGTATTTTTCTGAAGCTTCAGTGGGATCAAGAAGAAAGACTGTTTTCTTATTCATGGATAAGTGAATCTGAATGACATTTTGCTAAACATGAGGAACATAGGAAAGGAAACAGAGGCTTCTAAAAGTAGTAGGAGACATGCAAGCTGTCCCAGTTTGGGCTTGATTAATTTTCCTAGCAGCTGGTATAGTCCTGTTATTATTTATTTTCAAATAGTTTTAGAATCCCATTTTCATCGTTGAGTTTGTTTCACAGACAGTTAGTCCCAAGTCTATTTTCATTTCTAAGGATGTTTCGTACAAGAGTGGATTTTTTTTTTTCTTTGTTTTTTTTAACTTCAGGTTCCTAATCTGTTTCATTCAGAAGTAAATTTTGATCCAAATCCCACTAAAATAAATACAAGAATTACTATGTTTTGGGCTGACTTTTTCATAATCTGAGTGAAGCGTGGCAAGCATTTAATAGTACTTCTTAATATTTTCTTCTCTTTTTTTTTTTTAATAGAATATTTTATAGTATAAAAGTAGGGAAAGGGAATATTCATTAATTTTCAGTGTTTTCCCCTCCCTTTTATGGTAATATAAAGATGCAATCATATTGAGACAATTCAATATACCTGACACATCTGCTATAAAACTATATATCTTACATTAAAACAACATAGCCATCAGATGTCTTCTTTTCAGTGTCCTAATGAGAAAGTGCAATGTTAGCTGATTGTCATAGAATCAAATATTTTTTAAATCATATAGTCTCAAGTGTTAACAATATTATGAAAAAGAAAAAGAACAGCAACCCCATCTCCAACTTACCTCTAAGTAATTTTCAAATTTAAATGATTAGCCACTATGAGGTAATGCTAGCAATATTTTGGAGTATTTTGCTGAGTGAGATGTCCCAAAGTTATTTAAGGAACATACAACATCTTCTTTCTCTGAATACAGGGTCACAAAAGGCCAGAATCAATGAGAAAACAAAATGCCACTGCTCTTTACATTTTCCTTTCTCACAATTTTTATCCCTTTTCCACATAGTTCTAGCACTTAGCTCAAAAAGCTCTATGTTGAAATGACACTGAAAACAATATTTTTGTGTCTGTGTACCTCTGTATATTGTTTCCTGTGGGTTTTTTGTTTGGTTTTTTTGTTTGTTTGTTTGTTTGTTTTGGTTTGGTTTGCTTTGGTTTTGTTTTGGTGTTTTGGTTTTGGTTTTTTTTAATTAATTTTATTGCAGCTCACTATTTCTTTCTCACACACAGGGCTTCATTCCAGTCTCTCCTGCATTTCTGAGTTTATCACCAGATCACAGTAAGCCTTTCTTTATAGCAAAGTATAGGAAAACACAGATAACTCTTACTCCAGCTCTGTCTGTATTTTTACAGCCAACAGACATTACTGTTTTAGCTATAAAGGATGTAGACAGGGTGATGGGATTTTTTACACTGAATAAGAGACATGGCATCTATCAACATGCTAAGGTTAACCTAACTCAAAACAATGTGTTGAAACGGAAGCTTTAACTGGCAATAGAAGTTACAGAGCAGAAACCTAAGGCAACTGAACTGTTAGCTTAGATAAGCCACTTAAATTTCTGAACCTAGATGGTATGAATTTAAAGGTAGGTGTCCTGAACAGTGTCAGACGCCCTTCAAAAGAAAATCAACCAAGCATAAAAAACCCCCAAGCAATTTTCCCTGAAATGAGAAACTTAGCGCTTCTTAGGTCGTTTTCACTACCTAGTTACTGCACTGTGCTATATTTAGTAAATTGTTAAGCAATCACTAACAAGCTCTAGCTTTATTGACACTGCAATGCCACAAGCTATTGATTGCTTGATTTTTTGTCCATGACCACAAACATTTGTGACTCTGAGATCAAGAAGAAAAAAAAAATGTTAAGGATGGCCATATAGCTGTGTTTAGAACACATCCTTTTCAGCCCCTTTCCCCAAATCTTACTTGGAAAAAATGACTACATGAATCAAAAATTTTCTAGAGTCCTAGCCACACCAGTATTTATCAGCATTTCCAGTACAGTCTTAGATTATCTTTCCAAAGTAATGCTTTAACGCTCTGTATACTTCTAGTTTATATAGAAGGATACAATTCTTTGTGGAATGGAGTAATATTTTTTGTTTTCCTATTAAGTATGATATTTTAGTGTCAAGATATGCCTTTCATATCACAGATTCACAGAGTTATTGAGGCTGAAAGAAGTCTTTTGTTAAACCACCTTACTCAAGCAGGGCCACATAGAGTCCCTTGCCCAGATTTTTATGTTCAGATTTTGTTTAATATCTCCAAGGATATGAACACTACAACATCTCTGGGCAACCTCTGTCAGTGCTTAGTCCCACTCACAGTAAAAATAATGCTTCCTGATGCTAAGATGGAACCTCCTGTGTTTCATATTGTGCCTATTGTCTCTGGTTCCTGTTACTGGGCACCACTGAGAAGAGCTGGGCTCTATTATTTTTGCACCAATGCTTCATGTATTTACATATATCGATGAGTTGTACCTGAGGTGATCTCGGCTGAACAGTACCATCTCTCTCAGTTTTTCCTCATAGGACAGATGCTTTAGTCCCCCAACATCTTGGTGGACTTTCGCTAGACTCTACATAGGTCCATATCTCTTAAGGTCCACAGACCTTAAAATATATACTAGTTCACATCTTAAAAATTCTCAAATGGAAGAGAGCACTGCAAAGTTTTCAAAAATGTTCCTTGACAGGGATCATGCTTTCAAAGTTAATGTGAGGCACAGTGTTTGAGAGCATGGATTACAATCCCTGACTTCCCTCTACATTTTGAATTCTATAGCAGAAAATGGAATATGCATTGTCCAACTTCAGCTGCCATAATAATTCTTAAACACTTTGAATTTCTTTGTTTGTAAATGCACTGAAAGGGATAGATTCATCAGCAAAAATAATTAATCTGTTTTAATGTATTTCTTCAGATGAAATGGGATTAGTTTTATTAGTTTTTTTCTTTCAGTGATTTTAAAACAGGCAAGAGTGACCTGCTCAGGAATTAAAAGCTGACGTCTATATGTTTAACTAAGGTAAAATAATTGCAGATATTATAATCTAATATTGGACAGCTCTCCTGAGAGATAGAACTTTGTGTTCTGACTTTAACCATGGTTTGCTGCATGATGCACTTCAGAAGTTCTTCCCAACTGAGCACACTAATTTGCTCCCAGACACAAACCAGCCTTCTTTGCCCTTCAGTGAGGGCCTGTTGCACTCTTCTTGCATTAGCCAACACATGACAAAGGAATAATCGAATAATCATGCTTCTCATATATAATCCATAAAAGAAAAATAACATGGTCAAATAAAAGGCAAACTTTGGAGAGCTGTTGATACAATGATTTATTTTTCATTTCAGAAAGCTGGTTTTTTTTGGTTTTTTTTTAAATTCATCTCCAAAATGAAGTCTTTCTAGTAAAGAATTCATAGCAAAAAGCTGTACAATACTATCTAATGATATATCACCCTTTTTTCAAAATATACTGCAGAAAACTTAAAAGTTAATATGGAAAATCATGAAGAAATAACACAAAAATATACTTACCAAATAAATAAGCAGAGGAGGGCAATTAATTTTCTTTGTTAGATAATTCCATGGTGTTTCCTGGTAACAGAATAACCAGTCTTTACTTCTAGGAAAGCCAGTATTATTAACAAAGACCTAATATAACATATTTTCAAAGGTTTAAAACAACACATCTGACACAATGCTTCAGAGGCTGCAACCTCCTTGACCTCAGTGCAACTGGTCAAATTTGTAGAATCATAGAATAATTTGGATTGGAAAAGAGCCCCAAGGTCATCAAGTCCAACCATTAACCCAGCACTGCTTAGTCCACCACTAAATTATGTCCCTAAATGCCCCTAAGTGTCCCTATATGTCTTTTAAATACCTTGAAGGATGAGGACTCAACCATTTTCCTGGGCAGCCTGTTCTAATGCTTCATGATAATTTCTGTGAAAAATGTTTTCTAATATCCAATCTAAATCTACCCTAGTGCAACTTTACACCATTCCTCTTGTTCTATCACTTGTTATTTGGGAGAAGAGTCTCATTTAGGAAGTTGTAGGGAGCAATAACAGCTTCCCTGAGACTCTTTTTGACTTCTAGGCAACTGGGACGTCGCTTGTTAGGCAGGGCTGAGGGTAAATGATGAAAAGTGTCTCTGAACATGTATGTCAGATCTCACAGATGAGTACCTGTGGGTAGATTCTACCTGGCATCATAGATTTGGGTGTGTTTAAGTGGTGTAGCAGATTGTTGACCATTTGACCTTGAATTATGGGGACTTCATTCAGCTCACCATCCTGTTCTGGCTAAGTGTCTGGATACCTGGAGAAAAGCTGGTATTGCTATTAAAGACTGAAATAAGGAAGGCATTATGTAACTCAGACTTTTCCTCATCTTTTGCAATTTTGTTTCCCTCTGAATGCAATAAAGGATAGAGATTTTCCTTAGATCATTTTTGCTGCTAATGTATATACAAAAACATTTTTTATTCTTTCATGGCAGTAGTCAGTTTAATTTCTACTTGGGCTTTGTCCATTCTAATTATGTCCCTGCAAAATTTCCACATCCTTGTAGCGTGTTTTTATTTGTTTGTTTGGTTTTTGTTTGTTTGTTTGTGTTTGTTTGTTGTTTTTTGTTTTGTTTTGTTTTGTTTTTCCAGAGTCCAAGCCAAAGTCCTCTAATCAGCCAGACTGGTCTTCCACCTTCCCACTTCTTCTTTTGGCACATGGGGATGACCTCTAAGATCATCTTGAAAAATGTCCAGCAATCCCTTTGCCCTTCAGGGCTGTATCCCAAAGCCAAAAAAACCTCATCAGGCCAAAGACTGCCCTTCAGAAGTCCAAGATAGTGGTTTTGATGATCCCCTTCCTCACTCCTCTAAGAAATGAAAGCTCTGTCATTTTGTCATCCTTGTGCCCAAGGTGGCCTCCACCACATCACTCATCAGTCTTTCTCTATTCACAAATACAGGTCCAGTGGGACATCTCACAGCACACTGCAGCTAAATTTGGAATCTACCTTCCACACTCTCCAGGAACTTCCTAGACTGTGTCCTATCTGATGTGCTGCATTTTCTGCAGATATCTGCTAAACTGAATTTTCACACAAGTATGAAATCTAGCTATCATGAGACTTCTCCCAGCTGCTTGTAGCATATTTCATCTGCCTTTTCATCTTGGTTTGGTCTATACCATGATATCTGCCTTGCTGACCTTCCCCTTTATCCTTACCAATACCCAATCCTAGTGTAAACATCGTTAAGTTCTAAACAATCAAAGCATACCCTAACATAAAGGGGTACCTCACTGTCTCTCCTTCCTTGCCAATGCCTTCTGAGGAGTTTATAGCCATCCATTGAAGCAACTCCAGTTAAACTGTCCACTATATCCTGCTATATCATAATTTTACTACTTTACAATAGTTTCCAACATTTCTTTGTCACTCATGTTTTGCACAAAAAGTAGATATACATCAGTTGTGCTATTGATATTTTGGGGGTAAGAAACCCTAATTCCTATATGATCACTCCCAGGTGCATTCTTGATTCCTAACACATCAATAATCCTTGCATCTTTAATGCCATATCGATCTCCATGCCCTACCTCTACTGAGGAGTCAGACTGAAAGATCTCACACACCATTCCTCAAACATTATCATGTCATCACCAGACTTTTGTGTCCTGAACCTGATTTTTAATTTTTTCCCCATCAAATCTCATTTAAAGCACTTTCAGTGTGCCCTGTTAATTCCTGTCCAAAGATCCTTTTGCCCCTTTGACACAGGTGTGCTGCAGAAAATTTTAACAGCAAATATTTTTAACAAGACTTTCAAATATATAACAGAAATCACACACACACACACACACACATACACACACACACACACCAAAAAAAAAAAAAAAAAAAAAAAAAAAACATGATTGGAAGGGT
>VWZN01004070.1:1248100-1327074 GCA_013396955.1 Regulus satrapa | reverse complement strand
GGTGCTGCCGGGCCGGGCACTGCGGGGCCGCAGAGCCCAACCTCGGCAGGGCTCGGCCGCCAAAGGCCGACTGCAGCGCCTCAGAGCTCACCGCGGTTTCTGCGCCGCGCTCAAGTTACTGCTTAGAGTAAACGCCGTAGCGTCTCGGTTTGACGGCTTCTCTCGGGCTTCCTGGGGAATCTCTGTTTAAGTTTCGTAAACATTTTATCTGTGAAGAACTCACGGCATCCTCCGTAGGAAAATGAATCGTCTGTAAAAGAGGAGCCTTTTTTGGTGTTGGCTGAGGGGTTTGTGTCACAAGCCTCGAGTTAGGTCCGGCGTGCTGGTGTTCCACGGGTGATTCACACAGCAGTGTGGGCAGGAGCAGTGCCTCAAGCTCCTGCTCCTCTTGCTGCACTGGTGAATTTTAGGGCTGCCGCTGGGTAGCTGCTGCCCTGCTCACCAGTTTCGTTTCTGGTTTTTTTTTGTTTTTTTGTTTTTTTTTTTTTTTTTTTTTTTTTTTTTTTTTTTTTTTTTTTTCCTGAAGCGTCTTATCTTATTACCCTCATTTGCAGGTAGCATTACCCTTCTAGCATTCTGTAGGCCACCTGCTGATCGCTGAAATGAATGCTTAGTTTGATGAGAAAGCAGGCTGGTTGAATCTTTGACAGTATTTATTTTTAAATAATCCGAGGCAGTAGTTTATTTAGATCTTGTTTTCCTAGTTGTGATATCTTCTATTTTAAAGGGCACTTGTTTGCTTTCCTTCATAACTGTTTTATCAGCAATTTCTGTACATGACGTTTTATTTACCAAGAATCTGCATCCTCTTAAATTGTACTTGGTGAGAAACATGGGGGAAGTAACGTCGTGTAATCTTTTTTCCCCTCACTATTTCTTTAACATATGGGTAATTTTTAATAATAGATTAAGCCCCATGGCACAATACTATTGTAATATGGGTTTCTAATTATAGAATCATAGAATCATTAAGATTAGACAAGATCATCAAGTCCAGTATTTGATCAATCACCACCAGGTCAACTACACTGTAGCAACAATTGGTACGTCAAGCGTGTGGCCATTCAGGTGCAGCCAAACTATGTTTCCTTACTGTTTTTTAAAAATTATTTTGCAGTTCTGATACCACGTTCTCGATAACATTGAACAGAAAAGATGCTCTCACAGAGGATCAGAAGACTTTAGCTTCATACGGGATTGTTTCTGGTGATTTGATATGCTTATTACTAGAAGAGCCAGATGGACAACCCAGCCTACCTCCTCCTCCTCCTCCTCCTCCTCCTGCTACTCCTGGCCCGCTTCAGAATGGTCATGAGCCGTCCACCTTGATCCCCAGCAGCAGTCAGGCCCACAGTCCGAGAGAAGAAAGGCGGAATGAGCAATCTAACAACGAGAAGGCTCAGGTGGAAGTTCAGGAGAGTGATGAGAGGGTAAGTACATGAAAGTTTTCCTGTACAGCACAAGGCAAAAAGGAAGGCATCCTGTTGTGTCAGTTGCTGTACCACATAGGAGTGAATTTCTTGAGAATATTTGGCTCCTCATACTTGTCTGATATGTACTTAGTAATTTATATGGAAATTTGTCTCTATTCATTGTGTATTACTGTGGCACAAAGGTTAATTCAGAGAGCCCAAAGTGTTTCAGGTTTACAGGCGTGTTTTTGCTGGAACATGCACTTAAGGAAGTGAGGATTGTTTCTTACCTTCCTCAGTGTTCTTGAGCAACTGATTCTAGATCTGAGCAGATGCAATACACAGGGTCAAAAGCAAGCTTTTTTTCCCTCCCTTTCCTGACCCTTACCTTAGGTAAATCTGTTAACAATTTTCATTCTACTTAAAAAAAAAAAAAGTGTCTATGTGTAGTATTGTCAGTTAATTGCTGTGATGTAGAAGGGAAGGTACAGTGAAGCCACAGTCCTCCTCAGGTGACAGCAGGTGCACTCTACTGATTGACTGTTTTTTTTTCATCCCCTGCTGTTTAGGCCTGTTTTGTTTGTTGGTAGCCCAAGTTTCCATTTTGGTTACTTGCCGAATAAATGGTGATACTGTAATGATTAAATTATTCCTGTGTGTGTTGCAAAAACTCCAGTGAAATTTTAATGTATTATGATCACTTTGTCTTCAGTTAGTACGTGCAATAAAATTAAAAATAAAACACCCTTTCATGAAGGGTTTGCATTATAAAGATTAAAAAGTGCAAAAGCTACATATATAATCCCAGTCTTCTCTGGAATGCTTGAAAGTGGAGATATAATGAATCCATACAACTTGTATGGGGAATCAGGCTGGAATAAGCGGCTGTATGATGTTGATGTATATAGAGGTGTAATTTTCTGAACAAATAAATGCTTTGCTTTCCCCTGAAGGCAGGATCCAGCCTAGAATTTCCTTCTGGGTTAGTCCCAGAAGATGCTGACCTGGAAGAAGGTACAGGTTCCTATCCCTCCGAACCCATGCTGTGCAGTGAGGCTGCTCATGGTGAAATACCCCATTCCTTGGAGATGCTCTACCTTTCTGCTGAGTGTACCAGTGCCACTGATGCCTTGATCGTTCTGGTTCATCTTCTCATGATGGAGACAGGCTATGTACCTCAGGTAGGTGCACCACCAAACAGAAATTTCTGGGTCAGTGTGTGGAAGCTGTGGAATACACAAGATGCATCTGAGGGTCTGCTTCTGCCTTTGTATCTGTCAGTTGGCTGCAGGGGCTGCTGAATTCTTGGAATTCCCTGACTAGAAAGTCTTCAGGCTAAAGACTGGAGCAGCTTTTAGGTGTGGAGGAAGAGGCTGTCCTTGTGTTTCTTTTGGTCCTCAGCCTCCCTGGGACCCAGCTGAACCTGCTGCTTCTGCCTCATGGTACAGAGCACGTGAAGATGTGCTTAGATTGCAGCACTTTCCCAAAATACTGCCTGAAGTGTCGGTGTAATCGCAATGATATCCTTTCAAGTGGTGCTTAATGAGGCCTAAGTCCGCCAAAAAACTGTCTCTAATTCCATATCCAACTAAGTGTCAAGTTTGGCTTTGGTTTTACTAATCTGTAGAGGTATTGCACTCGAGCACCTATGGCAGAGCAGTATCTGTACAATGCATGGATTCACTTTTCCCCTTTACATTTGTATTTTATGTCAACTGATACATGGCTGAACATGGAGAAAGACTTGGTCTCAGGCAGGTGTTTAAATTCTCATCTTTTTTCTTGTAGTGAGGCTGACTATGCACATGTGGGTGTCTGGTTGGCCAATGTCCATTTAAGAAATCTGTCAAGTTCATTGCACCCCTATAATTTGAAATACTATGTAAAGAATACATTTCCCCTGGGAATAAAGTTTGTTTATGGCAGTGAGCAGGCTTGGTGGTGGGGAAGATGATTGCCCTGCAGATTTAAGAGGAAAGAGAGAATTTGCTTGTGGTTACATTGTATCTCTGATGTTCCATCTGAGCCTTTTCATACTGGCATTGAAAGCAAACCTGTTAGTTGACTCAGGTTTTTTAATTAACTTCACACTTTGATTCTTCAAGCCCTGTCAGATACTGTAAGTTCACGGAAAAGGTGCAATAGCTTTTTTTGGAGCAGAAAATCAGTTATGTGCAGGAATTGTCAGAATGCTGGAGTGGATGACAGAATGGAGTATGTTTCTCAAAGAAATAGGTGTGAGTGCTCACTGAACATCTGTTCTGTGAGGACAAAAATTACTGAAGTTCACTTAGATTTTCCATTAGTTTTGGGGAAAATGTGTATAGTCATACACATTTATAATCACTGTGTCATTGGGACGGACCTAGGAGTTGAATTGCAAGCAAGCATCATTCTGCCATTTCCTAACTTCTTATCCTTTTCTCACCCCTCAGCCTTGGTACATTGCAAAAGTAGGACAGTGTGTTTGTTATCTCTTTACGTTTGTAGGGGATAGAAGCCAAGGCAGTCTCTATGCCAGAGAAGTGGAGAGGGAATGGTGTTTATAAGCTGCAGTACACACACCCCCTTTGTGGAGAAGGCTCTGCTGGTTTGACTTGTGTGCCTCTGGGAGATCTTATTGCTATTAATGGTAAGTCAGTCAAGTCTTCATCCTGGATGCACATTCCTAATTATCCCCATTGTTTAGGAAGTGAAAACTCAAGTGTGCTTTTGTTGTTTTGAAGGGCACCTTTATTACTTGGGTTGCTGAGGTGCAGCAGATGCCACTTCCCGATGCTGAGTACTCTTGGCATTTCCAGTCTCTGTGTTAACTGTTTCTTTCCCTCTTGTTGTAAGAGATAAATCATTGGCAGTTCAGCTGACCTTTTCATTGCAATATTGTAGAAATATGTTGGTTCTCTCATTTTATTGGAACTTTGGTACAGAATGGCAGACATGAAGGAAGTAGATTTGCTTTAGCTACAATTTTTGCCTTCTTTTATGATTTTTGCAAGACTTAAAACTTCCAGACTATGTAAAACTTCAGTAATTAGGTAGTCTTTGTTTTCGCTCTGTGTTTTGTATTTTGAAACATCTTTCTTTCTTATATTTGTAGCAACATTAAAAATCAACGAAGAGATTCGAAGTGTGAAGAGAATCCAGCTATTACCATCATCCTTTATTTGCTTTCAGGACCCAGGTATGCCTGAGCTATGACCTCCTAGTAGTAAACTGAAAAGAAGTGACACAGTGGGTAAAGAATGTGCTTTAGTAGAGCACCAAATGGATACAGAATAGCAAAAAAGAATAAAAATGTGGTTACCGTTTGGGTTAGTCATAACTTTGTGGTATAAGGAATTCAGAGTGTAGCCACTTACAATTTGTTGTTAACACAAATTATATTTCTTGGATTAACAACGTAAGAAAAAACCTTGCAAATCTCAGTTTATCCTTTGGCCCATATGCCTGTTATTTATGAGGTCCAAGGCATATGTGTGAATCTCTGGGACAGCAGTGCTGGCTGATATCCCCTTTCTGCCTGGCAGCTCAGGACTTCAGAGCCTGGTGGTACCTACACTCTTGTTGTGGCACTGCAGTTAAGTTCTTTTTGTGAGAAAACCTGTGCTGACCACATAGTTTTCCCTCCAGTTTTGGCACTCTAGAGAAAGCCAAAGTTGAGGGAAGAGAGAAGGGCAGATCCATGTGAATCCTTGTGAGCACAGACCCGATCCTTATATTCTCTGAAGGATATGAGTTGCTTTATTGGCAATCCACGCTGACTCAATTTCCTGTTCTCTGTGTAGTCTCTGATGTACAAGTCTAATTGAAAGGTTGTAGAAGAACTAACTGAGAGCTGAAATGTGTCCAGTATAACAGTAAAGTCTTCTTGCTCCTCTTTTTTCAGAGAACAGAACGGAAGAATACTCCTGGCAGAGAAATGAAGGTTGCAGGCTTTTAGAACATAGATCTATGTTACAGGCAGGAGGCAGGAGCTTTGAAATCTGACAAAGGAAGCTCTGACAGCTTGAGAGTCAGTTTGTTTCCAGAGAAATCAAGTCTTTCCCTTAACTGTGCCTTGTAAGGCCGAAGGGAAAGCTGACTTGTTGCAGCATAATTACACTCCAGCTGCAGAGCTGCTCCCATCAAGATCACAAGTAGATTAAAGTTGTGCTAATAAGAAAATGTAATTCTTGTATAGTTTTTGCATTATAACTTCCTGAATTTAAGCTTTTTCCCTCCCTTCTTTGATAGAGAAGGTTGCAGGTGTTTACAAAGACCTTCAGAAATTATCCCGTCTCTTTAAAGACCAGCTGGTTTATTCTCTCCTGGCTGCTGCCCGACAAGGTGAGAAGAAAATATTTGCAATTAGAGATGGTACTTAATTTTTGAGGGTGGGAGGAAGGGAGTCAATCTAAAGCCTTGAAGGAAGAGTGTTAGAAACAGCTGTTCAGTGATAGGCTGTAAACAGTAAGCATAAAGTAAAATATACATGCTAAAGAAATAATATTTTTTACTCAGAAAATGTTAATATAATTCTGGTTTTAATTTTTGATTGCTCCAGTCTCACTTCAGAGATGGAAATGGGGTGGCTGTTTTCCATGCATAATGATGAGGAAATCCTACCACAATAATTTTGTAGCAGTACTTCTGTAGTTTTCATCTGGTTTTTTTTTTTTAAACTGAAAAATTTAGCATTTTTGTTTGGAAGTCTGACCTCAGGAATTATCTTGTTAGGAACTGATCCTTGGAAAGGATGGTAGGAAGTAACCCAGGCTGGTGTTTTTGAAGCAGTAGGAAGCCAGGCTTTCTCTGCATAGTTGCTGCCATAAAAGGTCTCAGCTTTGTTTTCTGAAGACAATGGAATTCCCTCTAGACTTCAGTGCATGAAGATTTTGTGTGAAGCATGTGTTTTATGTTTGTGTTTTTTGCAGGCTCATGAAATTGAGCAGGTCGTTTCTTCTTTACTTATTCCTTAGCTCTGTAGCCTATAAGCATAATTTGGTGTGTGGGATGTTTCTTAGATGTAGTGCTCAGTATAAAGTGTCATTTGCTCAATTTGTGCACCTCATAAGTGTAGTTAGAGTTGCAAGAGATATGTTTTGCAAGGAGTCACATCACAGTCATTGCTCTAAAAAGTGTCAAAAAAACCTCAGGCATCAAGGGGAGAGTACGTAAGGGAAAGATTAGAACGTTTATTCTTTCTTTTAGGGTCTTTAGAGATAGAAGCACTACCTAAATGATGGTTTTTTTTTCCTGAACTTTCTTTCTCTCTTCTGTAGCTTTGAACTTGCCAGATGTATTTGGGTTAGTGGTCCTTCCTCTTGAGCTCAAGCTTCGGATTTTCAGACTCCTGGATGTCCGTTCCCTCATCTCTCTCTCTGCTGTTTGCCGTGATCTCTACTCAGCTTCCAATGACCAGCTTCTCTGGAGGTTTATGTATCTGCGGGATTTCCGAGGTAATGTCGAGGCGCATCTTTTCCTCATTGCATTCTCATGCATTGCAATCATGTATTGCTCTCTCTACGTTACAGTCATGTTAACTGGGGGATTGGTTCTGACAGCCTTCTAAGAGGCTCCTCAGGCAACCAATAATGATATTGAAACGCTGTGAGTAAGTGCAGTTGTTTGTGATACTGATCAGTGCAGTTGGTCAGGTGTGATTCAGATGGATGAAGAGTTTTCTGCCAAGGAAAATGGTTGGCAATCTTCGGAGCCGCTGCTGGTGCTCCACGTGGTTCTTCCCATTGTGTGGCACAGTCTTTCCTTCTTTTCATCTGTGTCCTTTGCTACCTTGGTGTACTGGCTCCAGATACTAGGAAATGGAGGGAACTTATATTCCTGCTTCAGTTTCTACCAGTCAGTAAAAGAACAAGTGCAATTAAGTGAAGTGCTGTCAGAAGGCAAAGGCAGAGACAATGTTTCTGGGATTTCTCTGTTTAATAACATTTGGAGATGATGCTTTACATGGAGTGGGTGTGCAATTAGATTACCTATCAAATGCACCCGGAGCCTTATATTTTTTTAAGGTGCATTGTCTTCAGAAAAAGATGTGTGGACCAAAAGTCTTCTTTGTATCTTGATTATTCTTTGAATTCTGACAAACTGCAGGTATCTGTGCCACAAGATCTGTTGCTTTTCTTAATTCTTTGCTTCTCTTTGTAGATCCTATTGCAAGGCCTCGTGACACAGACTGGAAAGAAGTAAGTGGCTTTTTAATGTAATCTCTCTGAGATCAATCTTAGTTTGAGAATTAAGTATAGACTTTGGGAGGCAGTAACTTTGTGTTAAAGTTTAGCTTAAAGGTGTGGTGTTCTGTGTATTCATGTTGATTAGACTAGCAGAAAGGAGCATCAGCAAGTTACATGGTGCATGCTCAAACTGGGGGTTAGAGATATTCCAGTGATGCTGTCCCTCGTCTTTAGTGGGCTGCTCTCTATCTCTCTGCAATTGCTGCTCTGGGTTTTCACACTGGTGAGGAGCACTTTTTGAGAAGCGCTGGAAAACTGAATGCAATTGCTAAAACTGGAACATTTAGAGAGCTTTAAAATGCCTTTTTTTTTTTCTGTCTGCAGCTATACAAGAAAAAGTTGAAACAGAAGAAGGAAGCCCTGAGGTGGAGGCACATGATGCTTCTGCCCCCTGTACCTCATCCAATCCCCTTTCATCCCAACCCGTTCTATCCTAATCCCTTTCCACCCAACCCATTCCCATCAAATCCAATCTATCCCCCAATGATCATTGGGGGAGAATACGATGAGAGACCAACGCTTCCATATGTTGGAGACCCAATTAACTCACTCATTCCTGGCCAGGGAGAAGCACCAGGTCAGTTTCCTCCATTCAGACCACATTTTGACCCAATTGGCTCCCTGCCTGGAGCAAACCCTACGCTTCCAGGACGAGTTGGTCCCAGTGACAGGTTTCCACCTCGACCCAGCCGGGGCCGCCCCATGGACATTCGCCGTGCATTCATTTGATTGCTGCCTTTTCCTGCAGGGAGTTTTGTAGTCGCTGAGCTTGCTTTCTAACTGCAGGAGGTAGCAAATCCCAGGCACTAACATCTGCCTTCAGATTGTGTCAAGGACATGCGTGCATGGTGATGTCCCAACTGCAGAGGCTGGGTTTGTTTTGTGCTCTGGTAGTGCTGTACCACCTGGCACTTAAGGTCTGTTCCTCAAAGAGCTACGACTTAGAGCAGTTTGTTCTGCTGCCCCCCTCCTTGCCCTTAATCGTTTGTGAAGTGCTACTTAGAGACCAGAATACCGGCCAAATCCTTACTGCATCAGATAAAGAGCACTTTAAATACAAACCCTCTACTTGTCTGTCTTATTTGAAGAGTTTTACTGAATTGCCAGGATGAAAGGTTTTGTTTAAAATCTACCCAGCGAATTAATAATTTTTATTAACAGAAGAGTTACCACATAGAACAGGATACTGCCACTGTTATGGTAGACGTGTGTTCATGGAAATTTTTAGAGGTGTTGTTTCCTTTTTCCTTTAATATTTTATTAGGTAAAAAGCGTTTTTGTATTGTTACTTAATGCACAAAGAATACAGCGAAGGGATCTTCTTTACAATGGGAATATTAGAACACAAATTAATTCATTTTACAAACAATTGAGTAAAGTCATGCTACAGTGCAACTCAGAAGTTTAAGCTGAAGCAGAGCAACTTTACAAAGAATCAGCAGCAAAACTTTTGACTTTGTCCTTGACTTTACAAATAAAGATCTGTACTGGCTGCATTTACTGTGTTTGAACTAAAAGTAGTGCGAAAATGCATCTTTTCTCCCTATCTGACATACTTAAAGAATTAAATAGGCTGACCTGCTTGCAGTGGGAGTAGGATTACAACATGAGAAGCAGAATGAATTCTGACTTCAGTAAATTCCTTTTAATTCCATTACTTTAAGTATCAGATGCTATCTTGCCAAAAGGAAATGTGTTGTAGCATGTTATGAGCACCTTTCAAGTGTTGTCTTATCAACTAAAGAGCAGCTAACAAGACCACTGTTAAGGTTTCCTGATGAGACCTGAGCAAGCTGATGCTGGAGCTTAATTAAGGGAAGACTGGAATGACTAAACTTTGCTAGAACTTTTAATTTCGTATGTATTTTTTAAGATGATTGATCTCAGTGTTTCTATAAATGTGAGTGGTACTAATGACTGTTGTGACAACTGATATTATTTTCTAAAACTTTTTGGAAATTCCAGCTGTGGAAATGGAATGACATTTCCTGTTAATCAGTAATACTTATGTGCTTTTCCAGGTGAGATTTCAGTGGTTCATCTTCTTGTTTTGTATAAAATCAGCTGACTTCAGTAAGGTCAGGGAGTTTTGCCAGTGGAAGTAAAATATAATACTTTATTTTGCTGTCAAAAGTTGTATTGCTTCTTTCTTCCTTTTCTCCTTCACAGAGATAGTTTTCCATCACTACCAAGATCAGGCTTAACTTTTAACATTTGCTTTCAGTGGTTGAATTGCCCTGTTCCAAAGGCATTTTCACCAGTAAAATGTATAGTCAGATCTCTTAGAGTTTGCAGCAATTCTTTATATTCCTGACTGTAAAAAGGAAAAGGGAAATCTACGCTGTATTGGTCTTGCACCATTTTGTTGTTGTGATGAGTGCTTTAGCAATCCATAAATAATATTCAGATAAGGATACAGAGCTTTAACTGGTAAAATAATTCACAACTTACCCTTTTCCTTTTTTTCCCAAGCTGTTTCTGGGAACAGTGATCACATAATGCGTGTGAGAAGTGAATTTTGCGGTGCCAGTGGTACTCACATTGCCAGTGCCTTGATGACAGTCACATGGTTTGCCCTGCTGGCAAGCTGTGTGCTTCTCTGGAATTGGGCCCTCTTTGCCATAAAGACAACCATGAAGTCATACTTCTGCCAGGCTGATGCCAGAGGTTTATTTTATCCTGGATTTTATCACTGAAAGGTTTGTTTTTGAAGTAATGAACTCAGCCCTTTTACACATACTCCACTAAGTTACTAAAGATGTTCCTTCTCTTTTTTTGTTGTCCCTCACGTTATACTAAAGGTATTTTGTGGCAAAGATGAGAAAATCTGGTTTAGCTGGAACTGTAAGGTTCCTTAAAGAGGAGTCCCTGTTATTCATAAAACAGGGTATAAAGTATCTCAGGACCAATACTATAAAAATAGAAGACAAAACAGAGGAAATACCTGAAAACTAGCTGCTTGCTTTGTTTATTTGCCACCTCCTAAGTCAGGTGTGTGTATCATTGCTGTTGCAAATGACAAAAGAGAAATCACAAAAGATTAAATGCCTTAAGATGAGCAGCATACCTTGCCTCTACTATTCATCAGTATCCAGCACTATAAAGGCTGTTACTGTGTTGCTTGGAAATAAGGAACTGTTATCTTTGGCTTTTTTGTGTATTTTTTTTATCTTATTAATGAAACTTAAAGCCAACCAGATGAAGCAAGTGAGCCATACACAAGGGGTGAGGTCTTACATACCTGCTTGTGATTAGTGGAAGACTGTAAAATACCACTGCGTTTACAAGGAGGACTGTTGTTCTTCTGGACCTTTGCTTGCCTGGGAATGTGTGTTCCATTCCTCTTGAAATACCACACCTAGCTATGACAAGAAATTCAAGGTATTCTCAGTTTGTAGCTAAACAGCAAAATGTAAACTAATTTTCCAGGTGGTGGATATGATTGGGTGTCCCAGCTACTTCTTGGGCTGGACCCAAACACACAAACCTACTCATGTTTCCTGGCTTCCGTGTGAAGAAGGTTAAAGCAAATAGGACAAAAGAAGCTTTGACCAGGTGCTCAGTTTTCACATCTGTTTGAGAAAGATCCCAAGGTGTGCTGTGGGGCTTGCATGCCTTGTGATTTAAATGTAGCTTCTCTTCACCAGTTTTTCTGATGTTTTCTTGCTGCCCCTGCTGTTATATTTACGTGCCTAAGTGCCTCTTGGGTATACCTTAGTTTTCCATTCATATAAAAGGAGAATACCTCTTGTAGTCCCTCTTTTTCTGGAGTGTAGAAGGAGCAAGCATCAAAGGTGATAACATGAAGATGGGACGATGCATTTGTGACTCTCCTGCTAGCCACATCTAGTGTGTGAGCATCACAGCTGTAGACTGGATGTGTACTGTTGCGACAGTTACAGGACACGACAGATTTTCATCATTCTAACTTTGGAAACCAACTCAGTGTTTTAAAGCACTTCTGTGAATAGAAGTGAAGGTGCTTTTTCAGGAACTATGGATTAACTAAATTAAGCTGAGAGTGCCTGTTGTTTGTACTTGATGGTGCAACTAAAAGCTAGGCAGTGAGATGCAATTCTGTTTGCTTGTCCATTGAAAGGTGACAGCTGGGAGCTGTAGGCAAATGAAGAGTCACTGCTGGGTATCAAAGCTGACAGTGCTCTCCTGTTCCTGTGCTCTGTCAGAGGACAGCCCTGCTGTGTTCAAATGCAGCCTCAGCAAATGACCCAGCTGATGCACTTTCAGCCATGAACTGCTGTCGATTTATGGTGCCATGTCACATTAGTCACCATTCCTTTCTTTGTGTATGTCATGTTGGTGAGGGAATTGTGGGGTTTCAGGGGATAAAGCAATTGAGGATTCTTGCAGTAAACTTTCCTTTCTGTCTCTGTATCTCTGGTGACCATTTAGTAGGGAAAGGCATAAAACATGCTGAGGAAAGTGTCACAGAAGGAAATCCTTTCCTGCTAGGGTTGTTTTACCTCTTCTCCATGTAGTAAGGCCTGTTAATCTGTTTCTTTTGCCAGTGGGACACTGCTTGCTCAAGGCCATTTCTGATTCTTTTATTTCTTCTGGAGATTGCAAAACAGCAGAGACTGGGGTTTTTTTTCTCAGATGATGACATATGTTTATGATGCTACATTGTAAACTGTTTATCAAACCCTGAAGGACGCACAGAACTAAGGAAAACAAAACAGAAGACAAACCAATAGAGAATAAGGTGGTTCTGTAATATTGAACTTGAGGTATAAATCATTGGTCCAGATGAGTCTCTTGAGGGACTTCCAATCTGGAAAAGCTGTGCTGTTACTTGCCATTATATGTGCAAAGGCCTGCTCAGGGGTAGGTCATACAAGGTCCAGATGACTTCATTGGATTTAGATGTTCATTACAGGTGCTGTGCAGGAAGGATTTCCTTGTTTGGCTTTATTCCCACCAGTGAATCATAAGATCCAAGATGGCAAATGCAGCTGTTGCTTTTGCTGCTTTGGGGATCTCCTTGTTCAAGTGACAGCAAAGATCAGGGCCATTGACTCAAATATCTTTTTAACTTACTGACCTCCCTGGGCATTCCCAAGTATAATCAGGGTGAAGTTGCCAAGGGAAGCACAAAGCCAAGTCTAGCCTCAAAGCTGCATGTTGAGCAGGTGGGATGAGGAGTGGTATCTGCCTTAGGTGTGTTCTAAACAGACCTCCCAAGGTGCAAGGGGTAGGCTTTCAGCTGGTATAAACAGCTATAAATATGGGGATTTACACACACATTTTTATAGGGGTGAGTTTTTTCAATCATGAACACAGCTTGTGTGGGGTTTGCCATGTCCCAGTTCCCATATGTGTGCGCAGACACAGCTTCCTTCAGTGTTTCAGGCTTAGAGGAAAAGCACACCAGCAAAGATCCATCTCTGTCTTCTCTGGAAGAATAATTACTGGGAGTGGTCAGGGAGAACTAACACTGATTGTTACCTGCTAGGGACAATCCTCTACATACCTTCCTGTGGCTTGGTGTCTCAGGAAGGACCCAGGTCATCTTATTTGTGAAGCATAATTTTCCAGTTCTGTTGCAAGTTTGTCACCTTGCATTAATTTTGTATTCACCCCAGCAAAGTCAGTGGGAATTCAAGGCAGGAGACAGGACTCCATCTCTCTGTCCATTCACCGTTATGGAACACTCAGCACACAGCTATGTGCACTTCATCAGCTCTGCTATTAATTAAGCATGCTCCTGAGGGACATACACAGCCAGATGTGACCAAGTCACCAAAGTGCTTGGAGTTTAGCTGGGTTTTGTCTGGAATTTGTGTGAACTGTGAATGTGAACTCCGGTGTTTTCAGGGGCAGGGGAAGAAGGTGTTTTTTTTGTGTGTGGAAGACCCATTTCTTAGGTTATTTTTGAACTAAGGCTACAGGGTTAGAACATGACATTTTTCTCTCAGAACTTTGGAATCACGTACAGGGGACATAAATGCAAGGCATGAAACAGAGATGTTTTATCTGCTATGGGCAGAGTGATCTGGAACAAAGCAGCAATCCATCTGGCTGATCTGCTTGTGTGATCTTTGGTGCTTTACTGGTGCCTGGTACCGTGTTTGTCTTGAATGTAGTTTTGCTCTGAAAGGTGGCCTTTTATGAAGTTGGTATAATAAAGTTTCACAGTTCACTGGATGCTCAAGCATGCTCACTTTGTCAGTCAATGGGTACTTAATATTGACTCTGTTTTTACACGTGTGTTTTTGAAAAAAGCCTAATGTTTTTTATCTTGGTCTTAACAAGGATTCAGTAATCGGAAGTTAACAACTGTATTGACTATATCCAAATTCAAATAAAACCCAGTTTGCACTCTCATAACTGTGTTGACTCCACAGGGGCTAGCAAGAGTAAAATTTGCTTTATATCTCGGTCATTTGAACAGATGTGATTCTGATTATGCACAAAACTAAAATGAAATAGTGACACTTTTATACAGTCACTTTTCAGACCATTATTCAAATATTTTCTTTGTATTTAAACAGCTATAGTTTTCCAAATTCCCTTTACCCAGGTGTTTGTTGTAAACCGCTGGGTTCACTGAGTGTGTTCCAGGATGACATCAGGTATGACATAATGTAGAGTGAGGGCTGACAGAAGCACAGATCCCAACTGCAGGACTGTTAATCAGAAAACAGGCTAGCAAATGATTTCCTCAGGTTGCGGATGGTCTCAGCTTTTGCTTCATCTTCAGTGGCATTTCCTCGCTGAGATGACTCAGATATGCTGAGGCTGTTTGTCAGGGACTGCGATTTGCTGAAAGGGAAAACAGAGTTCACTCTCAGCAGGAGAAGGTGGGAATTTAAAGCTGGTTACTCATGCTTTGTGTTTCATCACACAAATGTAAGGATAAAAAGAGAGGTTGCCATGAAAAATATCCATGTGCTAGGACATCCAGGAATGGGGGAGGTGGGACAGAGTGGGGCATGGGAAAATGGCTCAGTCCAAACTGATAAGCATTGATAAAAATGTCTGACTAGAAGTATACAGTTGCCATTTGGTGAGTCTGTTGTGAGAAACCTTCAAGTAATTACACTACTAATACAGAAGAGTGGATTAATATTAGGGAGGAAAACAATCTCATCAGCCTTACCAGGAATGATGGTCTTGGCCTTTCAGCTGTGAGAGCACCAGAGGTTGGGTGAATTGGTATCCAGGTCCTTTGCAATGTGTGCTGTTTCCTTCCCTCCCAGCCTGTCTGCTCTGACTGTCAACTCTCTAATGCAAGTCTTTGGGTTGACCACACCGCTCCTGCTGGCTGTGTATCTGCTAGTGGTCAAGTTCAGATCAGAACTTGTGCTTTTGAAGTAAATGTCCCAGTTTTCTCTGCTACCACTCTTAGTCTCTTCTGATCACTAATAGGTATCCAGCACAAAACCAGACTGGTAAAAGTATCTGAAATATGTCTAGTGTGGTGTCTGCATCCTTAGCACCAACATTTTGATCCTTAAGTACACCTCTTTTAGTTTGCCTTGCTAATGTAAACACGATCACTGAAAGCCTGTTCTAGAACATCACTCCTCTGCTTCTCAGAAATCATCTTCTTATTTCTAGCCTGTGTTCTGTTCTGGCCTGTTCATACCAATTTGCTTGTGTTACCTTCTTGTCAGCATCAGACCTTTTTTTTTTAGGCAGTTTTCCTGCCACGTTGCCAGCTAGATATTCTCCACAGAGGGTGACAGCAAAAGCTGCTTCCAAAGATCCACAATAGTTCAGCAGAACTATTGCTCCAGAAGAGTGCTTCCCTATGCAGTCACCATCTGGAATTTTATATACATGAATTGGGCCACTTTGCCTTCCCCCCGTCTCCCCCGCCTTTTTGCTACCCAATGCAAAAAGAACCTTTGTGACTCCTGCACTTAGGAAATAGGAATAACTCGTGTTGAGCTTTCTGGCCAGTATTGTGCTGTTTGTAGCCTGTAAGGATTGTATACTTTGCTGGGAAGGCAGGGGCTGTGTTGATGTGGCCAGGGTAGAGCACATGATTAGCACTGAGCACATGAACAAGAGGAAGAGTGTGAAATTTTAGTGATGTCAAATACAAGCTGTTCTTCCTGACAGCAGGTTACTGGTGGGCTGCTGTTCCAAGGGATACAGATTTACCTCTGGAGTCACTCACAGTTGTGCAGGCCTTTGTCCCTGGGGACTGTTGCCTGACAACAGGTGATATGTTCTCCATGCCAGCTCAGGGCACTTTTTGGACAGCCTAGTTCTAACATCTACAGATAGGAGTTTGTCAGAGACTTACTTCAGGTGTGGGTGTGGGGTGGTTTGCTGCTTGGACATTTCCGTGGGGCTGGGCTGGCTGGGAGCCCGGCCTTGGGCAGGAGGCCTAGGCTGCTGTGGAGGGAACGCGCCCGCCTTGGAGGCCTGGACTGGAGAGGACCCTGTTGCTGATCGGACTTGCTGCGGAGATCCAGGTGACCTTTGCTGCTGAGGGGAAGTGGACTGGGGACTCTGGGGCTGCTGTCCTTGAGGAGACAGCCGCTGCTGTGGGGGTGCGTTTGTTCGTGGAGGCTGAGATCCTTGTGGCTGGCGTGGTCCACCTGAAAGGGATATGTAGACAAAAACATGAGGAAATGTATGGGCACAAGCTCGGAACATTTCTATGGAATGATGGGTTTTGCTAAGAGCAGAGACTCCTCAGAGTAGCTTCATGGAGAAGAATATGGCAAATCATCTCTTATAGGTCTAAAATTGGTGTCATGCCCTCCTCTCTAAAATTGTCAATTTCTCTGCCTTCTTCAGCATTAAAGGAGTCCCTCCACTCTCCCCAGAGGGAGTCACTTCAACCTGCCTTGCCCTTCATGTATCTGGTGTTTCTTATCCTTGGTGAGCACATCCTGCTTGGGGAGGGAAGATTCTCTGGAGAATCCACTCTGTGGAAAATGTAAGCTGACCCTGCTGGTTTGGGTCAGCAGTCCCTCCATGAGCCCAACAGTTTGATGCGAGACATTCCATCCTATCGCTATCCATACTTCTGTTCCAGAACCATCACCAGGTACCTTCAGTTCCTTTGGCAGCAGACTCTCAGAACTGAAGAGGATGTGGAAAACAATTGGACATGAGATGAGAAATTGCTGGATGTGACAGATTATACTGTTTGGGAACTTGACAAAAAGTTGCAGATAGTGACTGTCCGACAGAACCTGACAAAAGTTGCAGATAGTGTTGCGAGGTCTGTCTGGATTTCACAGCTGGTCAGGGGAGTTATGTGAGAAAAGGTTTTAGAGAGAATTGAAGGGGAATACTGGAGACAGATGGGAAGCAGTATCCTGCAAGGCCAACAGCTGATAGCAGTAATAGTATGGAACGCCAAGATTACATAAAGGTGTTTGTTATCAGAAATACTGAATTTTGGATGCAGCAAAACTGATCAATGAGGAAAAGGTAATTAGAAGAGGATGTTAATTCAGTAGAAGGTTGAAATGGAGAAAGAAAGGGAAGGTGGCAAAAACGAGCATCTAATCAGTTACAGATCCAGCTATCCATGGGGCAGCCCAGCACCTGAAGGTGTGCCTCATTAACTCAGTGTACATCAGGACAGTAAGCCAAACCTGTTGTTCTGACCAAGCCATGTAAGTCAAACCCCTGCTTCTGCTGTCAAGAGGAGCTGGGGGCGTGCTCTTGCTGACACGGGAACTCCTGGACAAATGGATCAAGGATCCTGGCATTGATGTCTATTCCAAGCCTGACAACGCTAGCATCTTCTCATCGCTTCTTAACACTTGTAACTGCATAGCTTTGTGCAAACACAATATACTCTGTGCCCAGAATCCTGCTCCAGGGCCAGTTCAAGTGGCCTTATTTTGCTGAGCCAAGTCCTACCAGTGGTATCAACTGGATCTATTTCACATTTTCATCCCACTTTCTGAGCTGCTGGAATATGACAGTGTTTGCTTTAATGGTACACTGAATTTGCTGCCTGCTTGGCAATGAACTGGAAAATGAGTAAAACCTTTATCCTGATTCCTTTTATTTAGAGGGCAAATTGATAGGAGTCAGAGTCATCACTGTCATGGGACTCAGAGAACTGTACCTTGTGGAGGAGGCCGTGGTTGTGACAGCTGTCCAAGCAGAGGTCCAGTCTGAGATTTCATTGACACAGGCTGAACTTGTGGAGGCTGGAGGGAATAAAGCCAATGCAGTTAATACAGAGTCCCCAAAGCGAAGCCCTGAGGTAATACAGGAACTGTAGAGTCATGAAGTGTTCCTTAAATACACTCACACACATGCAGCATCTGGCTGGTAAAATCTCATGGGACTAAAATGGAGAGGTGAGTAAAAAAGAGCATAGAAGTTGTTTGCTCACAGGGAATAACAATGAAGTTACAATTTAGAATGTTTTTTAGGCAATCAGGAATTACCAAATGTATCTGGCCTGGGGGTTTCTCTTAATTCCATCTCCCATTTTGGACAGTTGCCAGCACCAGATGTTTCGAAGCAAGGAGGGATGAACCATGGAAATATCTGTGGAGTAATCATCTCTGTACCCTAAGGGGTCTCCTCTTGATTGCTAATAAACATGGGCCAGCTTCAGCCCTGAAACATGAAGCTTATTATCTGCTTCACAAAATCTTTGCAACAGTTTCAGATATTTTGTTTTGATATTTACATCCAGACCTTTTGAGTCTTGCTCAACTTTCAGCCTCACGGTCTTTCCCATTTCTTGTCTCTGTTGCTTTGTTCTGAGTTTTGAGTCTAGTGCTCACGACCTGCCCATGCTAGGCCATTCATTGTTTTGTAAACCTTCACTGCCGTCTCTTCTCATTCACCTCCTTTCTTACGCCAAGAGACTTTAGAATCCCTCCAGTCCCTCCATGGGAATATTTCCAAGCCCCTAATTGTTTTCATCACCAGCTTCTCTTTCCCAGCTTTGTAATTTCTCCTGCAGATGCCAGAGATGGGTCTGCTTACATTTTTCCAGATGAAGCAATATCTGGGTTCTCTGTATACATTGCCAGTTCATTTTTTCCTGTATCCTAATTTCCTGCTTTTCCCTTGTCAACACAACCATAGGCTGAGCAATGGTTTTCATTAGCCTGTATGTGACAAAGTATTTCACAAGGGAATGGCTGATGCCACTTGAAAGTTCTGCATATTGTTTATGCTCTCCTTCTCTCTACCCCCAGCTTAGCTTACCCTTCAGTCTTCCATATGGAGTTTCATTTGCTGTTGTGGTGACTGAACATACATAGCTCTGTCAGATGTTCTTCACTGCCATTCCTGGTCCTGACTAATGCAAATAATTTGGTGCCATCTGCTCTTTCTTCTCTCTCACTGTTTAGTCTTTTTGACAGATATTTTAATAAACAGATTAAGCAACACAGAGCTGCTGCACAAAGGGCTGGTCCAAAGTTAACAAAAGTCTGAGTAAACCTATTGCACAAAATTGTTTACGAAAACCAGGGAAGCTGGAGACAGATAGGCTGGTACATGCTGGATTATTTACATGCAGAACACCATGATAAAAGGGTCTTCAAGGCTTCTGAAAGGTCAGGAGAATGAGCTAAGTGATTCTGGAAATGGGCAGAAATGTTTCATAGTTGGAAATATTGAAATTAGTTTCAATTGACTAACATAAATATGATGACGTTGCCAGTCCATCTTTTACACTACAGATAACTGGGACTTGCAAATGGACAGGGAAGGAAAATTTGGGAAATTTCCATTCATGGCTTCTAGCTCTATGTAGCTTGGGAATTAAACCTTGCCTTGGTGTTGATGGAAATTAGCTGCTCTAATGCTGTGAGATGTCTTGATTAGACCAGGCAAAGAAAAGGAATTGGATCTCATATTCACCTCTACAGCCTCTCCCTACAGTCAACCAAGGCATCTCAGAGATAAAGGGAAAAGAGGTTTTTGAGGCTAGGAGATGAAGGGGTGACGGCCAGCCCAAGGTCTTCTGCCTTTGGAAGAGAAACAGTGAAGGGACAGTCTGGTGGTGGGTCAGAGAGGCGAGGACAGGACCACAGTGTAGTCATGAGACCGGCTTTCATGTTGAAGGCATGAGAGCAAACTCGTCATTAACATCTTATCCACTCCTGGGCCCAACCAACCCATTCATCAACACGGCCAGACACAGTGCCCTTGAAGTATCCCCTCTGCTAACTGTTTGCAAGAATTAAAATCTCTAGCATCTACATCTGAGGCCGGCTTCTGTTACACGGGGAAATTTTACCTTTTAGCCCCTCCATGCTTTCTTTTATAGCTTGTCTGTTACCTTGCCTAAGGCTTTTTGATGAGCTACATCATTCTGACTGATTGCCTGTTATCTACCACTTCATGAAAGAATTCCCAAATAAATGAAAGGAAACTAATCAAAAGGAAATTAATGGGACATTTTTTTCTTCTTTGCAGAAAAAAAAAAAAAAATATGGTAAAATGCCCTTATCTGTGGTTTCTGCTGATTTTCTTATTCTTTTGTATTCTTCTTTAAATTATCATTTAGGAGAATTCATAAAGTCTACGACTTACTTCTCTAAATTCTTCTACGTTACTCTTACAGCTTACAAAACACATATTTTGTATTTGTTGTACACAAGTCCTCTGGAGCAGTTACTATTTCTAATGATATTGCAGTTTTTTTGGCAGCTTTGTCACTTCCCAAATTCAGTTCATTGGATGCGGTCATCTGGAGTTGGGGGCTTAATAGGTTTTTTAAAAATATCAGTCATCACTGACTTGATAACTGTTTTTGTTCTTTTCTGCATAATTCTGACCAGGGAAAAGCTGTAATGAGGTAAAGAAGTTCCCCACTTTCAGCAATTACATTTACTAGAGTCACAATGCTGTCCCTGTTGTCTCCTTTTCCTCCCTTAACTTTGGATGATTCATAGAGCCCATCAATTGTTTGGTTGGATTCCATTTTCTGATGAACTCAAAGAACTTGTTTCATTCTTTCCTCTATCTGCTCCTCAAAATTAATTTCTGTCCCTTTTACATTTCATTTTATTACTTGTAAGATGCCACATAAAGATCTTCTTCAATGTCAGATTTCCAAATTTGAAAGGGTTTTTTTTCCCCCATTTATCTTGAATGTCCTTTTTGTCATTTAACTCTACAAATTTATTCTCACATTCTTGGTTCAGGAGCAGATCAGAAATGTATATATGCTTTCTGGAAAACAGGGGTGTCTCAAATAGCATCTCTACAGTTTTACTGCTAGGGAGTTGATTCATTTTCTTTTCTCACGCTTGTGTCATATCTTTACTTTTTTGATACTACACTTGTCCCTTGGACATTAAATCTAAGGATACACACTATCTGAATTGTATCTGGATGTGTCTTATGGCAAAGTCAAGCTGTTTTTGCCTCCCTCTGAATTGCTGTCCCACTGTGATATTTGACTTGCTTCTTGATAGCTGAAGTCTCTCACAGTGCTGTGACTTGTTACTTTCCCATCTCTGTCAATTCTCTGCACTCAGTTTCATAATTTCCCATTTCTTCTCAAGCCAGAGGCTAGTATAGAGAGTCCAATAATACGTATCAGTGTTCTATTCATACCCATAGGATACCCAAGGATTCATATTTCTATCTATTCAGTACTGCTGTCTTTATATTCAGAATTGCTCTTTGTATTCCTTCTGTGGAAGTCTTTATCTGTAGCTCTAGTTCTGCATCTCACCAGCCTCATATTTAATTGTTTTTCTCTGGGCACTTCTAACTGTTATAGCGTTATGTTAGTAATGTAGCATGTACAATTTTTATGATGTTTGTGGCTCTTTCTCTATAGCATAACACTTTAGTTAACATGTTTGTGGGTTTAGTTTTCTTGATCATATATATAGGTATTTCTAGGTTTTATTCCCAATGAAGACCCCTTTCTTATTTGCCTCTTCTGTTTGACACCCTATCCCTTCAAGATTTGTTTTGTTCTTGTTTTGGCCTTTATTTAGGTCTGCTGTAATCAAATCAAATCCTATACCAGTATATTATGGATGCAGAAATTAGATGCATCTGTCCATGTTCTCAGTTTCTGTGGGCTTGCCCTTTGCTCTTAGTTCATACATGCTGTATCTTGGCTATTTCAAACAGTGTTCTTGATTCCACTTGGTAAATGCTATCTCTTCTGTACCACTTTCCCTGCCTCAAAGCATTTTCAGTGCTCCTTCACTCTAACTGAAACGTAGAGTTACTCTGAGTACCCTTCATGCTGGGAGCTGGTTTAGCAGGAGTGGACTGTCATAGGACAAAAGCAGAGCATCATGAAGTGCCTTCTCCCATTTCTTTGTCTCAAGTGGAAATGAAAATTTTATGAGTGCGTTGCAATCAGTTTTGTCCCTCAACCTTTTTACTCTCTCGTCTCTTGTGTTGTACAGATCTGTTGTCCTCAAACCTTCATGGCTGAATATCTGTTAGATTCTGAAAGAGGTGTAGCAAGTACACCTGGATACTCAGGTCATGTTCTGGGGTGTTTCATGTATATAGAACTACCCCTAGGAAATGTGGCAGTAAAATTAGATGCATTTGATACTCAAAATGGATGTACACAAGAAGAACTATGGGGTCAGTTTAAATGCAAAAGTAACAGGTTCTTATACGAGTTTGGCTTTAGAAAAGCTTTCCCTGGCGAAGGTGGCAAAGGACATCTCTGAAGAAGAAACTGCAGTAAGGAATGGAGCAAGTCTTGCTGGAGATTTCCACTTTCTCTTTTTGAAAGCAGGGATACAAAAACCATAATGAAACCTATCTTGAGGGATGGTGTAAGAAGGAAATGAAACTGGGTATTAGATGTACCTCTAAAAATGCCCGCCTTCAATGTGAATCAATGAATTTAGCAAATCAGAATGTCTAGATGCATGGACATGCTACTGGTGGGATGTCATATTTATCTGGAAGGAGAGTAAGGGACAGAGATGTGTTCCTTAGGGGCGCCCACTTCAAAGAGCCTGTGAGAGTCTCCTTTGGAAGAGCAGGAGTCAGTCTGTCCAATACACTCCCATATGGGACTGTTCAGCTCTCTGAGATGTCTGACTGCCTGACTGATGCACTCTGTGAGGAGAGAGAAAGAAAGAAATTCAGGGGAATAACTTGGTCACAAAGCCTCTATTCGCTCATACCCAAGGCCTCAGCGGTGACGGTGTAGATCCAGCAGTGACGACAAGCTGAGTCATTTTGGAAACAACCAGATCAGCTATAAGTTGTCTGTCCTCTTCTATGTGCTCCCCAATCAGGGGCATTGAGCTGTCCATCACCTGCCACAGGAGGCAAAAACAACAGTTAGCAAGGTGGTTCCCTGCTGGCAGATACCTGTTTCGACTCACCTGTTACGTTAACCTGTTTTGCGCTTCCACATCCTTGCCAGTATCTACAGGCACCACTCTCCTCACGCTGAAACATGCTTGACTTATCCAGGTGTGGGATTTCACTTAGGGTTTTTTGGAAATGCACTTCCCCCAACTCTCCATCTTCTTTCCTTCATAACTTGGGAGCCAAGCCAAGATTTATGGTTCCAAGCTGGAAACTTTCTAAATTGACTTAATACAGATTTTCTCCTTCACATGTCCTGAGGGGATGCCTCTGATGGATAAAGTCCCCCTGGCATTGTCCCACAGTATTTAGGGGTGACATTGCAACTTAAAGGGCCACAGGAGAAGAGACACAACATGTACTGAAGCCTGAGGAGATGAGAGCAACAGGGACTGGAGGAAACCAGGAAACATTTGGGATTAATGAACACAAAGCACTGCACCCTGAGAGGGAAAATAAACACCACAGATGTGTAATGAATAGGATGTCACCAAACCAACACCAAGTGCAGAAAAATAAACTTGGTCTCTGCTTGTCTTCTTGATAATGCTGTGATACAATTGCTTCCCAAGCAAGTTCTACAAATCTACTGGGGAAAACTGGAAAACAAGACTGTGGGGATGGGGGAACGAAAACTATCAAAGGGTCTTTGAGGTAAGAAATGGCCTCACAACAATAATACTGAAAGCACAGCAGACCCTCAGCTGTATAGCAGCCCTGAACATGATTTTCAACAGTTCATCATAAATCAAGTGTTTTGCAAACATTAGCTAAATCCCACAGGAAGAACTGTACTCTGATGAAGTTAAGATTCAGCTGGAGTAAATATAATAGTACCAAAATATCAGGGTTGGAAGAGTTTATTTTATTTTGCTGTTATTTTTAAAGCAAACATTAAAATCCCTGGAAATGCAAAGTTGAAGGTTGAATTGCTTAAGAAAGGCACTGACTCACGCTCAGATAACAATCAGAATTGCACTCCACCCTGGCAATGCTGCAAGAGTACACTCTTGGAGGAAAATGGAAAATTTTGCACCCTCTTTTGTTTTTTTTTTAGATTTGAACTAGAGGAAATCAGTGAGGTGAGTTCACTGAGTTTGTGTTCTGCTCTTCTCTTGCAGAATGATGGTTTTGGTTAATGTCTATAGGTGTCTTCTATGAACACTAAAACAGTTACCTAGAAAGTTTTAGCTACGGTACACATGAAAAGGGGGTTGATGTTTGTATCCATGGCCTACTTGGCCCAGGGGGCAAAAGGGGAAGGTTAGAAAATTATATGGCAGTGTTTGGCTAAATAAACAAAGTGGCTTTTCCTTCCATGATCCGCTTAGCTGTTCTTCCCTTGAGAAATGAGGTGAGGAATGTGATGCTTCCTGACAGTGTCATGGCCAATTCCCACCTGGGTCTCACTAGCCAGGGGCTCCTCGAGCCCCTCCAGCAGGTTCCTGCGCAGCTTTCCCTCCTCTCCACTCCAGTCTTAAAAGGAAATGTGGCAATTGCAGTTCCGAGAGAGAAGCCATCTCCCGTGTCCCCGCACGGCACGGTGCGAGGTGCACGTGTGACCACTAGATGATGCCGTGTGACCAGCAGATGATGCCGTGTGACCAGCAGATGATGTCCTTACCCTGCCGAGAGCCAGGCGAGCTGCGCTCCCGGCTCCCGCCCCCCCGGGACACAGCTCTGCTCAAAGCACCCTCAACCCCGCTTTTCATAGACCCCTGGAATGGTTTGGGCTGGAAGGAAGCTTTCAAGGCCACCTAGTCTAATATTCCTGCTAGGAGCAAAGACATTAACTAGATCAGGTTCCTCTCGAGCCCCATCCAACCTCATCTTGAATGTCTCCACAGATGGGGCATCCTATAAGCACTGTAAAAAAATGTCATCCTTATATATATTCTGAATGTACCCTCTTTTAGTTTAAAATAATTTTCATCTGTCCTGTTGCAACTGGCGCTGCTAAAAGATTTTCCCCTTACTTATGGGCCCTTTTATATACTGGAAGGTGCTGTGAGATCTGCCCAGATCCTTCTCTTCTCCAGGCTGAACAACCACAGCTCTTTTGGGAGCTGTCTTCATAGGAGATGTGCTCCAGCACTTTGATCATCTTCGTGACCCTCCTCTGAATCTGCTCCAACAGGTCCATTTTTTCCTGTGCTGAGAACCCCAGAGCTGGTTTCTCCATCTCAAGGACTGCTTTTTCCTATTTCTGTGGCTGCAGTGGCTGAAGAGAAAGATGGTGCTTTATAAATCAAAGGCACCAGGGGGACTGAACCCTGGAGCAGTGAGCCCTGGAGCAGGTTCCACCTGAACCAGTGAAGGTGCACCAGGGATGAAGCTATCTGCTGTCCTGAAGTGTAGTGTCTGGCAGGAGAATGTGAGATGTGGGAAACAGCTAATAAAGGAGTGAACAGTCACATGCACAAGGGAAGGCATTTGAAAATGGCAGTGATGTCTGTGGGCAAAATGACACTGCTGGTTGACACTGGACTGAAAAGAATCATGAGCTGTCACCTTGCCTGTCCTCCAGGAAGGGCATATTGGTCTGGAACAGGGCAGATACAAATGCTAATACTGAATAAATCAACTGGCTGAGAGGAATATGTGGATTAGAGAGATTGCCATCATCCCTTCTCAGGTGATCACAGAATAGCTGGGCAAGGTAAGAAGATGCCAGCACATATGGACCCAGACTTTGTAGCTGCCCATGGTCAGTGGCTTTTCCTGGTGCAGCTGCTGTTGCCTGATAAGGTGTGTGAGGGGTGAAGGAAAAGTGCCCAGGCAAAGAGATTCAGGAAAAGACCATCCTGGTTCTCCCTCTGTGCCTATCTGATGCGAAGCTTAGGATTGTTTTTTCACACTCTGATGTGCAAGAGTGGAGTGTTAGGTGATGTCTAGGGAGGGAGGGAGGGAGGAAGGAAGGAAGGAAGGAAGGAAGGAAGGAAGGAAGGAAGGAAGGAAGGAAGGAAGGAAGGAAGGAAGGAAGGAAGGAAGGAAGGAAGGAAGGAAGGAAGGAAGGAAGGAAGGAAGGAAGGTAATGATTGGATGTATCAAAACAAATGATAGGCACTGCTGAAGGGATGAGCAGGGCTCCTTGCAGGGCAGCAAGGAACGTGCCTATTAACACAATTTAGCTGTATGGCAGTCAGGGCTTATTTTATTCTTCCAGGAGGCAAGAATAAATCACATGGACCATTTTGCTTCATATTTTTTATCTTAGCAGAGACGTGGAAATGGTCAAGACTAAAAAAACCCAAAACAAAACACAGCAACAACAACAACAGCAACGAAAGAGAGGGGAGATTATTAAACCATGCCTGTTGCTGAGCTCTTTTGAGAATCTGGCTGCTGAAACCAGTAGATAATTTGCATGATTTTGAGAAATTCTGATTGAGTGCTGACTACTTATGTTGAATATTTCCTCAAAGTGATAACGTTTTTTAAAGCAGAGGAAAAAAGAATTACCAGCATTTACTGTTAAATTCACAATGTGTTTCAATATGAGCCATGAAAATGGTACATTAGTGCTCTGAAAGCAGAAACGTAGCAGATTCTGCTTTTTGTCATGGGAAAAAAAAAAGTGAAGTTCAAGTAAGAGCAAATACCATGTGTGCAAGATTACTCCTGTGCTGTTGATAAATCATCCGTCTTAATCAGATTTTGTTTGCAACAAACCACTGAAATAAATCTCAGTTCATAGAACTGCCCATCACTACCTCTGTGAATCTTTCCTGAAGAACTACTTAGCACTGTGAAAATTAATTACCGCCTGCAATTGCATTGTGCAGATTCCCTGTTTGTTCAGCCCATTTAGGCGTGCTTTCTTGTAAAATGTCCCAGCACACTGCTCCTTCTTACCGAGAAAACACAACTGTCACTCTATCAAATAACTTTTTTCTCCCACTATCAAAAGAAAAAAGCAAAACAAGGAATCAGTTTCAGAGGAAGAAAAGTACCCCAGGAAGCAATCAATTACTTGTCAACATCTCCCTCAGACCTGCATAAAAAGGTGCTGTTTGGCTTTGTTCTGCTCCTTATATTGCACTACTCTACTCCTTTCCCAACAATGTCCATCAGCCTGGCATCTGAATGCCTGCTAGATGTTGGTGTATCAGGCCTGCTCAATCAGGTTCTCCACTGGGACAATTCAGCATGACCCACCTGAAAGGATATGGTGTTTTTTTTCTGATTTGTGCCATCTTAGAAGCATTTCTGCTCGCCTTGCTCAGAGAGAGAGGAGTGTGAGCGTGTGATTCCCTGTGTGCGAGCTGATGATGGCCGTTAGAGTACGGATGTGCTTTCCACCAGCCCGTCACACACAGTGGCAGATGTGAAAACCCAGAGGCATACCCAGACAGAGGCATATAATCTTTAAGCCCAGAACTAGCAGCGTGTGCACGTACACAGGCTTATGTGCAAGAATATATGCAGGGATATGAAAACCACATATCACATCTAATCATGTGTGGACACAATCCAAATGTCCTTAGAGTTGTCTCTAGCAAGGCTGTTTTCTTACTCCTTCTTTCCCAGCTGCAGGGGCATAGAGAATTAAAAGAGCACAGCAGGGAAACAGCCTGCTCTAGGGGATGCTCCTCTAGGTGCTGATGAATTGCATACAGGAGCAGACCCATTAGCCCTGGCCCCATCAATTCAGGAAAAGACAGAGGCTTGCCAGCGTTTGGTTGCTGGCAGCACGCTTCTATCACATGGCCTTTGACAGGTCACTGCTCCCCTCCCTGGGGAGAGCAGATACATAATGCAGGAATGCACAGTCACTGGAGGGCTCATGTGGTTCTCATCAGCATCCCAACCCTCAGCGGGTGGGACTGCTCTCCCACACATAGCTTTCCAGTGTGTCAGCACCCTTGCATGAAGCCAATAGGCCGGCTCTGCTCGTCTTCCTCAGCTGGCCTGTGGTGGTGGAATTTACAGCAGGTCAGATGTTGTGTCTCCTCAAGTCACACAGTGACAGAGGCACTTGCTAAGTTGCTGCATTGTCTCTCCTCCAGAGCATGTCTTCAATTTCCACTTTGATTTTCCGGCCAGCCTTTCCTTTTCTGCCCTGTTAGGATGTGCTATTTACCCCACTTCCATATCTGCCTCCTGGCCTGGGAAAGAGCCCATTGAACTTTATCTCTCAGAGCCACAGTCTGCCCTGCCCTGAATACAAAATGTTGTATGGCCTCTTACTGTAGAGAACGCTGTCTGGGCAAAAGATTTTAGAAAAGACACCTTTTTTGTTCAATCAGGTTGCTCCTGTTGCTCATGAGCCTTTTGCTACAGTCTCGCCATTTATTTTCCTCTTTTAAATTGGGTACAGCTAAGATTTTTGATTGGAAGTCCCCTTTAAAGTGATTCAAGAAAGACAAGTTCATTTAGAGAGAAACTGAGATGTTTAATGAACTGAACCATCTGCAGGAAAGCAGAGGTGGCCAAGCCACTCTGTGGTTCTCCATTTCCTTTCACAGTCCACACTGAGAAAGCAAGGCACTTCAACCCTGACACTTTGCTGTGCATCTGCTAATTTGGGGGTTGTGTATCTGCTGGGGCTCTGAATCAGCTCCTAACGTATCAGTGGGCCATGGTCTGAGGATGCAGGTGGGCACGGAGGAGCAGAAACTGCAGGAGCCCGCAGGGGCAAGGGAGCACGTTGGTGCACGTGAACTCCAAGGCAGAGTGCTTGCAGGTACACTTCCCAAAGGAGACTCACATTCAGGTTGCCCATGCTCTCACCTCAATGATATAGTCTTTTCCATCTTTGCTGTGGACAGCTTTGACAGCACAGATATCAAGACCTCCAAACATTTCTGCGCAGGCATCTGCCCAGAGTCTGTACCTGCAGAAACGACAAGAGCATGGGGCATAGGATTAGCTGTCCTTGGATAGTTCACCACAACCAGCCACCCACCCCACTGCCCATAGGATCACAAAGCACATTGGGAGTCCTTATTACAAGGCATCCTTCATTTGCTCTCCTGGGTCCTTGACTCCCTCTCTTGCTCAGGAGATGGAGTAAAAAAAAGAATCTTGCAGAAAGTTTCCCTTCAATTTCAGATTGATTCAATCCTGCCCTCAAAGCCACCTTTAAATGTTTCTTTCCCTCCTTGGTATTTACATCAGATCTCCAGTTGGTTGTCATTCAGCCAAGCTATAAATATTTAGCTCATTTAATGTCCCAGTAGTGTTGGCCCCTCAGCGTTTGTATTGGCTTTGCCTGAAAGCCCTCCATTATGCAGGCAGCTTTCTCCTGATAAGATGTCCTGGACATTAGAACTGGAATAGGATCAGAAAGCGAGTGTTGAATTTAGCAAGGAGTAGCCATCCCCTCTCTGATCTGTAATGCAGTGGCTCCTGCATTTTACAATTTACTTCCAATTTTATCCTTTTGCAGTGTTCTGCCTCCTTCTATCCCTTGGGTGTTGTTCCTAGTCAGAAAGTCTCATCACACTGACCAGGCACTATTTGTTGGAGGGAGACCTTCAGGCTGAGCACTTTTCCCTATCCATCCCAGGATGGGAATGTGAGCTGGTGGCCCCTTAGCTATCCTGGAATCAGAGGAGGAGAGAGAATGACAAGAGGCATATTATGGGGGGACCACATCCCCCCGCTGTGCAAATGAGGAGGGAATGAGGCAGCCTGGTTTTATTTCCTGTGCAGCTGTGCCGTGGTCCCGGCCATTTAAATAAAAATAATAATCTCAGACCAACAGATCTGCATGCAGGACTATGACAAGACGCAGAGAGGGGAGGGAAGGCCACAGTCTCGTGAAAACACTGACATTTTGCAGACCCTACAGGGGCTGGGGAAAGAGCTGTTCTGGCTAAAGAACAAATTTGCGTCCTTGAAGCCAGCCAGAATCCCCATAGCTTGACAATATAATGATCAACTTGTTTGAACACAATGTCTCTGGGAAGAAGAAAAATTATGACTTATATGATTACTGGTGCTCTTTCATCCTTAATGAGGAGACCAAGTGTGTTCACCCTGGACCCACAGGGAAGACAGTGTAATAGAGGTGTCAGTAGCATAAGGAGGAGGAGAATTATGGACTGAGTCCTGCATGAATCAGGCAGGAGGCACGGAGAGCATGCACTGCCATGGCCCAGCATCCAGGGGCACCACGGTGGTGGTAACCACCTCTGCTCCTGAGGAACATCTCGAGGTGTCTGGGCTCAGCAGCCAGGCTCAGGGAATTGTTGCTCATGCATCATGCATGATGCTCTGATGGTTACACATCTTCAATGTTTGTTGGCCATGGGTGAGCACTGGGAGCATCAGGGCTGCTGGGGTGTAATAGGAATATTATGGGGAAGAAGAACATATCTATGCACATGCACCAGCTGTTGCATTTTCAGAGAATTTACCGTCATTTCTGCACTACCTGAACATTTTAATACTTTTTACTTACTGTTCAGTACAAAAAGGAGGAGCTTCAGGTTGTTCCTGCTCATCAGAGTATTTGAGCACGTTTCTGTCTTGTTTAATGCATTGACAACTCACAGATTGCAAGAGGGTTTGTTGCATTTATGGATGAATAAGGCTGGAGTGGTTAATTGTGTGCAAGTATCAGAATGAACCTTCAAAACGCAGTGTTGCAGGCTGGCAGGAATCTGGGTTTTAGTCCTACAATACTGCAAAAAGGAAAAAGGAATTGTCTACCCTGTCTAGCTTCAGCTGTGTGATAAACAGCCAGGATGCCTCATCATGTCCACTTCCCACAGTACTGTTACGGCAGAGCCACCATCAGCATCGGATTTAGGGCTTGGCTTCCCTGTTTCACAGAACTAAAGGTGCAGGAGGCACCCTAGATGATTGCCTGCACAAGTCTCGTGTTCCCAAGAGGAGACAATTCTTTAATCTGGCCTGGAAGAGGGCAAAGATTTGCCATCCCTTTCAGAGAATTGATGTCTGTGCTATGCTATCCTTACTTTAAGAAAATAGGAAATGTTCAAAGGTACCTTTTAAGTTATAATTTATGTCTTACAGTATTATACTTGTAACGTAAGTAGCAAGAAATGCCTATTAACAGGCTTTCATATATTCAAAGATTCTATGCTCTTTTGTTTTTTTCATCTTTAGGATGAAATTGTTGTTCAGCTTGTGGGCAAATTCTTCCAGGTCTTTAACAGTTAATGAAGGAATGAGTGAACCTCTGCACTGCAGGCAGGGATTCATTGTGCTTTAGTCTACACCTCTACTGGAAAAGTATCAGTGGTGTGCTAACTGAAAAAGGTGGAAAATTACATAGAACTACATAGAATTGTTACATGCTTTTCTCAACCGCTCATTAGGTTTTCTCTGAATGTTCCTTTTATTGTCCTTTGGACTTTCTCCAGCTCCTTGCTATTTCTCTTCAATTGCGGTGCCCAAAACTGGTCAGAGTCAGAATTAATCATGAACCTGACAAACTTGAGGTATAATATAAAAAAAAAATCTTAAATTCAGTATGGATGAATGCCTACATGTAATCTACAGATTATATAAATCTATGAATAATCTACTTAGATGGATGGAGAAAAGTGACAAGAACAAGTGATAGTTCTGCAGGATAGGAGTTACAGCAAAGCATGTTACCATGAGTCCACAGCATCAGGTAGCTGCAGTATTAGCAAATATCACTTGAATACATGGAAGTAGCATCTGCAAATTTTAGTCTGTAAGATGCATGAGGGAATTCTCTCTGCTCCGTTCAACAGTGAGAAGACCTTAGCTTAGACAGTGACCACTTCTGTGAGCCTAAAGCAAAAAAGTGCTTTCAGCACTTCAGCCAGTATTTTCCTCTGGTAAGCAGAAGAAAACCTCTTTTCTGTGTCTGCCTTTCCTTAGTAATGTACTTAGAATAACCTCATGTTACTTTGTGTTTTTTGCTTTGACCTTTCTGATTTTATCCCTACATGTTTGTACTGGTGTGCTTGACCTAGCATGCTGGTCTTGTTTCCTGTGGTTACATTCGCTAAAGATCTAATGGTTTAGCAATGTTGGTTTCTAGCTGTACTTTCAGTCTGTTCTTCAAAATAGGACAGTTTGCCTTTGTGTCCTTAGTATTTTTTTAAGAAAACAGTTGGTCTTTTAAAGTTTTTATCCAGCCTCCCAGGAGAGCTCACTTACCAGTTCTCTCAATTAACCAAAGTCGGAAATACAATTCCTCCCTTCTAACCCAAGAATAGCTAATACTGTCTTGAAACACTCTTCCTTACCTCTCTGTCATTGCAATCTGCTCCAGCATCGCAGAACCTGTGTTTGCCTTCCAGTTTCCAGAGATGGAAGTCCTCCTAGGAAAACAAACCAAAAACACAACCTGGATATGAAAATAGACACCTGACCCATCCTCCCACATACTGTAGTCGTCATTCTTGACTCTGTGCTTGTGCAGGAGGGGATGAGGTGAGGTTCTTCCTCCCAGAAGCCTTTCCAAATCCTTCCTGAACAACACTCCATACAGGATATGTTGTTCACACTCATGAAAAACTGACTGAGGATTTTAGGCAGAGAAACCTCCAAGGAATCTTGAGAACACACCAGACTCTGTGAGTACTTTCTTTCTTTATACATCAGACCAAGGGGAGCTGAAATGTGTGTAAAAGATCTCTAGGATAATCACCCTTGTGTTCTGCAATGGGTAGCATCCTCCATCTACGGAACAAAAGCTCTCCAGGCAAATATTTGCAGAGCAACTTCACAAAATATCAGTTCTGACATTCTGGGTCTACCTAAATTCGATTTCAATTGTACTTCTGTGTCCACTTCAACTTGTTTTCAGTGGTACTGATGTCACAGAATATATTATCATATTGTCTGTTCATTGGCTTTTCACTGCTGGTGGCTCACTGTGTTTGGACTTGGAGAATTTCTTATTTCAAAATCTTTGGAGTTTCATTAGCTGCAACTGATAGTTAATTTCAAAAAAAGGTACTGTTGCTAATATATTCTGTGTGTCCCCATCCCCATCAGGAATGAAAATTTTCCTTTTCTTGACCTTAGGCGCAAGGCAGATGTCAGACAGCCTGCTCTGACAACATCCCAGGTGACCCTTCCGTGGTGTACAAGCCAGGACAAGTCAACAATCTGACAGGACACATCCAGGAAGCCTCTCCATGCTGAAGAAGATTTAGGTAGAGATTCACGAAGGGAGTGTGAGGTGTGATCCAACACTTCAGTGTGAGGTTGTAGGAGCCATTGCTGCCAGTTCTCTCACATTTTCAATAACGTGTGCAAAAGACACTGAATTTGCAAAACTACATTCAGCAGTGGTAATACTGATGTCCTTCTAGACTAGAAATCATTACAGCTGACTACCTAAGGCTCCTCTTTACTCTTGTGAGAGACACCCTGGAGTGCTTTTTCCAATTCTCCTCTTAATTGGTATGTTCAGTTGCTGTGAAATCTAAATTGTCTTTGTAACCATGTTTAAAGGAGTGGAGTATGATTACTGTGGAGCATGATTACTGTGTGGAATAACTCTTTTCATATAGTTACTCTTGAGCCTGTTGCCTTCATCCAGCATCCATTCTGCTGTCCTACTTCCAAAGCAAAAGAACGGATTCCTCCTCGAGCTTGGACTGTCATGAGCCCTTTGATGGCCTGTAAGGTCAGTGTTTAGTCCTCAGCCTTTCTTTCTCTTTTGATATGGGATCCTTATGATTATCTTTTTCAGTTCTGCAATGGGAAGAACCACTGTTTGCTAACATTTATTTTTAACAGAAAGTTGCCCTGCAGCGGCAGAGGGCATCCAAAATCCCATTAGTACTGGTGGGAACTCCTGGAGCTTCATTAGTGACAAGATGATTTGACATCGGTGTTTAGAAAATGTACCTGGCATACCAAATGTAAGCAGCTGTGTAGTCCCTGAGAAAATGAAACCGCAGCTTGACAATTTGACAAGGAAATTTGACATGGGAAAGCTCCCAAAATAAGAACTCTGCTCAAGCCATTGGGCTGATTTGTTGGACTTGTTTATGCTTATCCATCTTGAGCCAATTTTGGGCATAAGATCTAAAATATATCTCTCTGCTGTAGTCCTAACTTTTCCGTTAGGGAACCTTGCTGTTTTGAAATTGAAGAGTTTTATTTGAAGCCCACTGGATCAGACACCAAGCCCTACATCACAGCCTCTGTCAAGATCACTCCCTTCCAAGCATGTCTGAGCAGTTCAAGTGTCAACTGTGCCTCCAAACTTACAGAATCACAGAATCACTGCACACCTTCAGTTGGAAGGGGTGCAAAAGGATAAGCCCAACTCCTGGTCCTGCACAGCACGATACCCAAGAGTCACACCACGTGCCTGAGAGCATTGTTCAAATATTGTTTTTATACTCTGTCAAGCTTGCTGCTGTGACCACTTCCCTGGGGATCCTGTTCCAGTACTGAGCCACCCTTGGAAAATAACCTTTTCTTGATATCCAGCCTAAACCTATCCTGGCACAACTTCAGCCATTCCTTTGGGTCCTGTCTCTGGTCATTGGAGAGGAGAGCTCAGTGCCTGACCTTCCTCTTCCCCTTGTGAGGAAATTGTAGACTGTGATGAGGTCTCCCTTCAGTCTCCTTCTCTCCAAGCTTAATAGACCACTGCTCCTCCTACAGCTTCTTTTTGATTTTCTTTTTTGTATTGTATCAAATGAAAAAGGAGACTGAAGACAAAACATTTTCCTGAGGATGTCCTGCCTCAAACCCTATTTCTCTTAGGGACTGAAAGTCAAAGTGCTTCCAACCATCCTAAACATCAGGGGGCCACACAGTGTACAGTCAGTATCTTAAAGAGAAAGACCCCAGACTTGTAGAGATCAGTTGCTCAAACAGATTTGTGACCACAACACCTTCAGCATTGTTTAGGAGTAGATAAATGAGCAGATCAAGAGCTGTTGGTGTCCTGTCTCAGTACATAAGTAGCTCTAGGTTAGACACAGTTGGTGTGGTATCCCCTACAGAGCACATTGAACTACATTGGAGGTGACAAAGTCAGAAATTCCACTTATGAAACTACTAAGGAAGGGTATTGCCCTCTTACCAAGAGCTGGTGGCAAGAATATCCCATGCCTGAAAGTCAGTAGCTACTGGCCTAATTCAAAGTGAACAACATTTCATGAGTCCTAACTGGAAAGGATCCCCCTGTTTGCACCCAGTTAGGGTGAGGGTGGAAGCATAATTTCTGCCCCAATTTCCCCTGCAGCATGAGCTGTTTTCATGTTTTCTCTTCACCACTATTACAGTGGCCAAATACCCTTGGTGGAACTTTAGGCAAGTATCATATGCTGTTTATCTGGTGTTTTCAGGCTGGCTCAAGGCATGGGCTAAGTAGGAGTTTGTTAGCAGTGTAAATCTCAAGTCACTGCACTGAAGCCAATGGGAATCCAAACTGAAGCCTTGGGTCATGGGCTGGAAGGAAGTGCATCGAACATCTGGGGCAGAGAGGAATGCATGACTCACCCTGCAGCATCCTCCCTCTGGCAGATGCCTGGTGCAAAGTAAACATATTCTGGAGAATTTCAGCACAGTCTTTTCTCAAAATAAAAGGGGCTTTTAAAGTCTATATGTGTGGGTGAAGGTGTAAAATTACTGGATAGATCCCATGGCTCACAGATCAAAGAAAGTCAGTGTGACACTACTGCAGATGTTGGAATTGCCTTTAAGGCTGAGATTTGCTAGCATGACTAATGGTTTTGAGTCTCCTATTCGTGACACCAGTGAGAGCTCTGATATTTTGGGTGTTTTACCTCTGTCCTTGGACATAGTAGGAACTTACACCATAGAAATAACCTATTTTGTCTAATGCTGTGCGGAAGAAACGGTCCCTGGTGGGACTGACTGTACCACTCTCCCAAGCTCACATCCATAAATGGCTCTCTCAGTCTAAGTCAACCTCCTGGGTCAGCAAGTCAGTGGGTGAATCTTGCTGTTTGCTTTCTTTGCTAATGAGCCTAATTTCTCATTAAGGTGTTCTCTGTTCATGACTGTTTTTATATGAAAACATTTTTTCTTTGGCAAACAATTTTTTTTGTGTAGCTATACTCGCAAATGGGATTACTTTCCTCAAGTAAGGGATTGCTTTCTTTCCTCAGTCATCTGGTATTATTTCTGATCCCCGTTCTGGATGAATGCATGGTGAGTGTGAATAATAAGTGAGGAGAGAGTATGGTCAGGCTAACTTGGCCTTTGTTTCAATCAGAGGCAGTTGGGGAGCAGGCTCTGGAGCCAAGGCAGGCTGTGTTGGCAGGAATAGGGAATTCTAATTGATATTTTAAACCTTCTTTCCTTTGGCAAATTTGAGTTAGGCTCTCTGAGATGTTAATGTCATATTAGGCAACTGTGCTATTGTTGACCTGATTCAACTGAAAATAAATTTTCTTTTACTGAGATCACATGAAGTAGGCAAGTGTCCCCCATGTCCTTCCTTCCCATGAAGAATGTGACTCAGTCATTATCTAGTTTTGTTAAACATCTCTGTGCTAGGAATCCAACTGAGAATTTTGGGTAGTTAGAGCTGAAAAATATGTGATTGTGTACATGTGATTATCTGTTTAACTATGTTTCAGCAGAACTATGGCCTAGAGGTTTGTAGAAATGGACCCAAAAGTCACAATGTTGTGCGTGTTAGGTAACATACACAATTTATCTGGCGTCCTGAAGAATGTACTGCTGGAGCTGACTGCTTGTCTGGAATTCTGTGGTTGGGTAAGGAGCTTCTGGAGAAGCTGTGCTGTGTGGCTTTTTTCATTTACTGGTTTGTCATAAGAAGAAACAGGTGTCTTACTGACTCATGTGGTTCCATCTCTAATTGAGCGTGGTGACTACTGAAGTTTGGCTGAATGCTTTTTAATACTTTTAAACATACCACTGTTGAAGATTGCTGTCGTGCCACCTCCCTCACTACCCCACAGGGCAGGGAGGAGCTTTGGGGCACCCACAGAAATGTCTCAAATGTGTATGCACACATGCAAAATGCCCACAGAAACACTGTGTGCTGCCCTGGGTGAGGCTGTCCTTACGTGGTGCTCCGTGCCCCTTCTGTGATGTGGTGCTGTGGTCTGCAGCTGGGGACAGCCTAGGGTGCTGCTGTGGGCTGAGGGATGGGCTGCTGCTATGGCCTGGACATTGTAGGACTCCAGGATTTGCAGCTAGTTCAGTCTTTTTTATTTTTTTTTCTCCAGGTGGAAAGTGGGCGGGTTCAGCTCCCACTAGAGGGTACTTGGAGCTGGAGGATTTTTCTGTGAAAGATGAGCCCTTCAACAACAGGATGGAGAGGTGATGGCTGAGCACAGTCATTATAGTGGGAACTAACTGAATCTCAGAAACAGACAGGCAGAGATTTACATTCCAGGAACAATGACCTGACAGTGACTAATGGAGAAGATGATTGGTGGATGAGAGATCTAGGTTCAGAGGTGGGAGGAGAGCAGCAGGGTTATTCTTCAAGGAAATTAAGTCAGCTACATACTCCTGCCCAGAGCAGACTCAATCACATCCATGGCACTGTCTGCTCCCCATCTCACTCTGGCATAGCTGTGCACTCACATGTAAGCCTTGTAGTTGCTGCCAATTTTCTGGATTCGGATGTCGTATTTGGAGTCAATGAATGGCTCGGTGGTGGCATAGGTTTTTGCCATGGCTACTATGCTGGCCATGTCCCGGAAGTCGTGCTGGTTCTCAACTTTGACCTTGATTATCAAAATCCAGTGAAAAAGAGACAAGAGCAAAAAGAACATGAATACTTTGTGAGCGGAAGCCACCTCTGCACCTCTGAATAGCACAATGTCAGTTAAACCCCACACAGACACAGCTGAGGACAGAGCAGGGCTTCTGTGATTCAAAGAGAGAAGTTTCCCAGAGCAAACCAACCCAGAGCAAATCCATCCCATTCTCCTCCCTTGTGCACCAGCCCTGGTAAACCTGGAACCAGAGAGGCAGCTAGACTTTTGTCCAAGTGACTCTTGCTAATGCTCTTTGCTTTTAGGATGCTTTAGAAAAATATTCAACCTCTTAAGAGGTATTACTTAATTCAAACTTTGCAACTGCTATTTCCTATGTTGGGACGGATGAAAGCAGAGTATTTTGGGTGGTCAGGAAATACAAACCAATTCCAGGAAATCAACATGAGAGCTGATTGTCTGCCACCTCTAGGCTTCAGTTCCCTGGCATTTCACATTAACCCCCTCCATACTTTCTTTGAGGAGCTGTGCAGGTCTCTTGGCTGGATGCAAGCTCTGAAGGAAAAGGATGTGTTTGGGGGGAGTTTGTGACTCTTGGGGAGACCTGTGTGAGTATGAGATAATAGGCATGTGGGTAGGACATCTGGTTGGATGTTAGACTTGGGTCGCACTCAGAAACAGAAGAGCAGTTGAGACTTATGAGTTACAGTTTTTCTGAGAGGATGGTTTTTCACAGATCTGTATTCAGATATGGGAAATGCTCTGTATCTTAATAAAACAAAACAAAACAAAACAAAACAAAAAAAACCCCAAAAAAGTGACATGAAGAATGACCAAAACAGTAGAACTGCTAACTGGTAATGATATAATCAAACCTCTATGAAAGCTCACTGATTTGGGAAAGCAAAACTGAACAAGCAGGTAACAATAACAGAGTTGACAACTTCATCTCCCTCATTCCTTTAACCACGACATTTAGTGTATTGGCAAACACTTTTTGTGCATCAGAGAAACTTGTACAAGTCTTGCTCCTTAGGGCTGGACATATGCAGGAAGGGTGGATTACTTTGTGGAAAAAAGACCACGACTGTATGGAACAGAAGAGCAAGTGAGAGACTTTCTTTCAATCATTATCCTCACTTTGTATTTTGGTAATGCTTTGAGACCTCAGTTGGGGATCGCAGCCCTGCTTTGCTAAGTGTGCACTGATGGGTGACAATCCATTGGTCTCTTCCCCACAAGAGTTTCCCAGCTGCATCACTGTGTGTTAAAGGAGAGTGATGCCAGACTCTGTGGAGCCAGCTGAAGGAAGCACATGCTATGGCATTTGGAGTTTCTTTGCAAAGAGCAAACAAGTGGTTTTATGTATCTGCTTTCAACCATGGGAGGGTGGGAGCCATCTTCACTAGGGAACAGAGGACAAGCTTGTTGCTAACCTGTTTTACTCTGTTTAGGTTGTTCTGTGTAAGCCAGCTTATACATAGGCCAGAGATTGGGCCACATCCTGTTGCAGAAAAGTTCTCAAAAACGGAAGTTGTAGGGAAGGTGAAAAGTGCAACCAGTTTCACCTGTGACCATTTCTAGATGCCTGAATAGGAAAAAGAACTCATCTGTTTCTCCTGTTACTGACCACCAAATACCCCTAGTCCTCCTCCCTTTTGCTGTGGTGAGGGCTGTGCTCTCACCGACCAGGAACTGCTGAGGAAAGGAGGAGAGGGCAATGACAGTCATCTGTGGGAAGGGAGGGTACCAACAAACATAAAAAGGAAATAGCAGATATAAAGACGACATGTAAAGGCAACCATTGCATGACATCCAGGAGGAGCAGCCTTGCTCTAGGCTGGGTAGCTTCCCTCTCTGTCTGAGTGGGGATGTGCAGGGCAGGGTGAGGTGGTAGGAATGCCCTGGAGGCAGCGGTGAGAATGGGAGAGGGAACCCAGAGCCTGGAGTTGCAAAATACCAGAGGGAACAATGCAGGCTCTGTTGGAGCTGGGTATTTTTGTTGCGCTGATAAGAGCTGCCCTGGGCTGGATGACATCAAGCGAGTCCCACCCAGATGAGATGATCACAGGAGGGACTGCAAGGGCAGGCGACACTGACACGGTGTTACACATATTCTCACAGACCCTTTTGGGAGTGAGAAAATACAAAAGCCATTATATAATGACCTACTTGGAACAAGGATGTCTGTGGGATTTGAGACAAAGTGCTGTGCTTGTGCAACATATTTCTTTGGGCTGAAACTGAGATGTTTGCATCCTCAGCCCAGGAACATTTGACCCAGAGCAGAGGAAAGGATGCAACTTCCCCCTCCAGATTGGAATTAGACCATATTAATATTGCTAGAAAGGAGCTCATCTTGTTAAATGTGATGCTTCCTCAAAAAATACAGCATGCTACGGAAAGGAAGGATCAATTTCTTCCTCCTCTCCACCACCCCTTCCTATGGGAAGAGAAGGAAAGCAATTGGAAGTGTTCTCTCTAATGGGCCTGAGGACTTTTGGCTGGGTTTATAAAGAGGGGGAACTCACCAAAGACACAAAGTAAGAAATGAAAAATAAAGATGACTCCCACAGCGCTACACCACTGCACAGTCCTCAGGAAACAGCTCTGGCATCTTCCTTGGCCTGTGCCAGAGTACTTCCCATGGACTTTTCAGAGAAAGCAACTCACAGAAGTCCCCTTTTAGGAGATCAGAGCCTTATTTCCCACCAGGCATCAAAATAATCACCACACCAAAGCTGAAATCTGAGCCACCATTTGTTAATTGTTAGAGCCAGCCAAATTTGACAAAATAACAGCCGTGTTCTGGGTTAATGCTGGTTTATCCCAGGGTACAGTTATTACTTCATAAACAGGAAGCACTCAAGTTACAGTCAAATTAGATTTATTTTCCTGCTTTATCTATTGAGTCTCCCATTTTATTAGCTTTCTACTTTTAAATTTTGTATAATTCATTTCCTCCTGCCTTGTAACCCTTTTAGATGTCAAGAAGATTTTCCATTCTCCTAACAGAAGAAAAAAATACCAGACAAAACCAAAGCCAAGGTAGAGGTAGTGTGACATCAGAGCACATTTTTAAAGAAGGTCCTATTAAATAGATCAATCCAGAGCAAAGTTAGCAATTTACCTAATGAGACAAATCTGTCTTCTAAAATGTCAGTTTGGCCAATACATGAAACTGATAAAAGAAGTTGAAAAGAAACCAACAGGAAGCCATTTCCCCCCTTTCTCTCTTTAATTTTGCAATCTCCTTAGGATAAATGCTATATCCCATTAACTGAATAGGGGAGTGCAAACAGTGAGTACAAACACAGCCCCTGCCCTGGCAGCCTGTTTGCTTAGCTGTGCTGGCTGTTTGAGCAGCAGTAGACTCATTCTGAAGCTCTAAGTTGCTGTTTGCTGTAGCATTTTAGTGACCTGTTAAGAACGGTTTGGGCCAGTGTGTTGACAAGTGCCTTTTCTGAGTAAGAAAGCTCCTCCTTCCATTCTGTCTCTCTTCTGTAACCCAGGCACCAGTGATCCCCTAGCATGCTCCCTGTTGGAAAGGGGAATCTGGCTGGATAGCTGGTGGTATGCTCACATGGATGTGACCATCCCTTTGCCCTGTGGTGGCATCTCAGAGCCTGATACTCCATGACCTGCATCTGGTACCTGTTGCCATCCTCTGTCTGCCCAAGAAACACCGATATTTCTGCCTTTGGCTGGAGAGCAGTCCAAGGGGCAGGTCACAGAGAAACATTCTGCTCCATCCCTGATGCAGATCTTGTTTTGAGGCCTTTCTTTCAAGGCAGGATTTTGGATCGGTCCTGGCAGAGTTAAAACTCCACCGTGGCAATTTCCTGGGCCACACCTGAGATCTGTGTGAGCACAGGTTCCTTCAGTGAGCAATCTATCCGTGTAGAAACTTCTGCTTCCTCTGTTTCACAGTTCCCTAATCTGCTCTTGTATATTCCAGGGTGCCAGGGCTATGGCTCTCCTCCCTCATCTTTAGCCTAAATGCTGCAAGGTTTTGCTTTGCAGGTCTTCTTTTGCTTTCATTCTGTGGCCACATGAAAAAATAATGGGTTAGCCCCCCAAAGTGCCATCATGATTTTAGTCTGCTAGGACTGCCCTAGCCTTGCCTTTCTTGAGTGTCATCCAGTGTGAACTCTGCCTTTGAGGTTAACTCTGCCCTACAGGCTAAACACACATCACTTTGGAGATAACCTGCAGAAGCACTTTCTGTATCCAAAATGAGGTTAGAGACAGGTTCAGCTGGAAGGTGAATGTCTAAGGCTGAGTCAGGGCTGGACTTGGCAATGGGGCGTTTAACTGAATCTTGGTAGGCTAGGGAAAATGCATGGTGTGTTTTCCTACAGAGGAACTGGTGCAGCCACACAAAGCTTGTGATTTTTTGTCCATCTTGACCTACTCTCAGCCTTTCTGTAGGGACTGTATCATCTTGGGAAAGTAAGTCTTCAGGAACAGTTCTATGCAGATCGTTTCCTGAATCTCTCCTGTCCTCTACCCCAAATTATGCTTTCCTTCTCAGAAAATACACAATCCAACTGACACACAATCCGTTTAGGCCTAACCTTAACCCACCCCAAAACAGTGAAGCTACAATGGTGCCTGCATTTCCTTACTATCCTCACACTGAAGTTCCCCATCTGCTGCCTTTAATGGGTTGAACCTTCCTAATACAGAACCCAGGTCTTGGCTGCGGTGGTCCTTGGTGCCTCGAGTCAGTCACTGTTTCTTGTGTCCAGCAGAAGCTTTCAGACTTTTCAAACTCCGTTTCAGCTTTCAGTACAAGAAATTGGGATGTTTTTGCTACTTTCAAGACATTTGGAACATCCTCACTCATGAGTCAGTGGGAATGCAGTGATTGGGCTGCTCTGTTGTGAATGAATGTTACATGTCAAGTCATTATTTGTCTTCTCTAAAAGAAAATATTTGTTCCTTGACAAACTGAGGCAGCCCTTTCCCTTCCTTTCCTCTTTAGCACACTGTATTTTCAAAGCTCTCACTTTTGGAACATTCTATTTCCAGTCCCGAGAGAGACAAGGTGACGAGCTGTCCTTCCTGATAAAAACCTTGCAGTATTTTTGCATTACAGAGTGGTTCTGTTTAGTTTGTGCTATATTTATACCAGGGAAAAAAAAGAAGCAGAGAAGTCTTTCCCATCCAGTAAGAGAGAAAATAACTCTGACCATATTATTATGAACAACAAGTTTTTCTTCTACAATGTAATAAATTCATCTGAGCCAGGATTTGTACTGAGAAGGTGTTTTCATAATTATGGGGCAGGAGGGGACAGGAGGTGACTCTTAAACTGACCTAATTAGAGAGGTCTAAAAATAAAGTAGGAGTAGCAAAATGTACATATATATAAAATTGATATAAATATATGTAAAGTCACATGAACAGATACTGGTTTTCCTCTCTTTGTAGATCTGGCAGTTGTTTCCTTCTCATGATCTGATCAGCAAGAGGTGAAGAGGCTCTTTGAGTGAACTTGCAGTACTGGGCTCGGTTCCTAGGGCACTTTAGGGTCATGTTAACACACAAATGGCAAATACTAACACACTCAGAGCTTTATTCTTGTCCGTGGGCTCTGGCATTATGAGATCCGGAGTCAGGAAGAAGTGTTATTCCTGTCCCACTGCAGTGCTCTCCCTGTGCCACAGAGACCCCCAACCACTTCTGGGGTAGGTAGGCTCAAACCACACAATACTTCAAAATGCCTTGGCCTCTAAGGAGATGCTGGGTAAACAACAGTTCTGTTCTGCACATGGAAAGACATCTCCTCTCAGTGTCCATCCATGGTTTCCCTGGAAGATTCCTTGAGCACTGTTGATCCTGTGAGTCTGGGAAACTTAAGTACAACATGAGGAAGGTCCTTCTCCGCTGACTCCATTGTAAACAATTATCTAAGCAGTATTTCTACAAATATTTTATTTGTATTGATACTGCACAGGGCCTGCGGCACAGAGAGCACTTCTTATGTTCTTCCAGTGCCACTGAAATATGAAGTGACTCCAAATTTTGGAAGGAGGATAACGATGATCATGGGAGGGGCTGAGGGGCATGTGTTCTGTTTTTAGATTAGAACATTGTCTGTTCCTGGGTGAAAGCTATTACTGGTGTCTCTGTTCAAGTCAATAGAGAGGCTGTTGTTTCTGCATTTCTCAATGGAAATTTCAAAAGATGCTTTTTACTGCAAATTTGTTTTCTCCATCTCTGTGTGCACCTCACACGCACACATCTCTTGGCAAGAGCATTTCTTTAATGAATGGTATACTGCCAGCCTTTTTGGTTCTGATCCTGAGTAATAGCTGTTCCTCTCCCAGGCTGAAGACAGTTGTGGTGACCCACCCTTAAGTGGAAGGCTGTCAATAGAGCCTATTTTGTACAAGTCCTAATGTGGTTATTTTTAATTTCAGCTTTGAGGATTCTTTGTTCAGCCCTCTGATTAAAAATGTGGTGAGTGAATTTTGTGAAAATTATTTCAATACAAACAATATGTGAAAATGAAAGTCTATTGTAATTATGCTCTTTCTAGCAATTATTGCAAAATAATAAACACTCAGCACTTACACTGCCAAGAACATTATGAGCATGAATTAGCAACAAGTATCAGGTAATCATTATAATTCCTCTGGTCTGTAACATAGAGAAACTGAAGAAAACTGTGAAATGACAAATCTCCCTGAAAGCGGATGGTGGAGCTCTTTGGGGAAGAGGCATTTTCTGCATCCACACTTTTTGGGCTCCTGGCTGCTCCCTCAGACAAATAAAGAATAACAGTGCCTGGACTTCCCATCTTTGCTCATTATTCTATGTGTTGGTACCTCCCATTACCTGTGATTTTATCATTAATAACAAAAAATGTAAGTACTTCCTTGAACATTTCTATTGGTAATAACATTGTAACAGAATGCTCACGTCCTTTGAAGCACCAATTACAGGTACAAATGCATGGCTCACTATATTGGCATTGTTTTTTGCAATAAGTACTATTTTAATATCACATGTGTACTTTAGTTAATACACTGGTTATTCTATCCTTTGTTTCTCCAGTCACTGGTTTAATACAAAACATGACCTGATGCAGGTGCTTTATTAACATTTACTTTGTTGCAAACATCAAACCAAAAGCAAACCTATCTCTTTTCATAATTTGTATATTTTATAGCTAAAGACCTGCTATTTCCTGCTATCATCTCTACTTCTGAAGACCAGTGCAAGGAAATAATTTAGCTCTCTCTAATCTCACTGATTATTGCTTTTGCATTATGATGGTTAAAAACACCATAATGTCTCCTGCAAAATTCCCTCTTCTGCATTATTTATTGTAGGTTTGATTAAAAAAAAAAAAATCTGTAGATGTTGCTTTTCTAGTATACCCATAATTCAGCTTCTCTCTATTTCCCCTGATATTTTTTAGTCAGTCCTTCTTGGGCTTGAACCCTACTGTTTAAAAAAAAAAGTATGAAGCAAATTCTTGTTATTTGTGTTTTAAACCAACTGATTTATTCTTTATTTTATTTTATCTTTCTCTCTTCTCTTTTTGTTCTTTGCAATGAAAGGCAGTGAGACTGAAGAGAGAAAATTTAATCAGACACAACTTTCCTTCAGGCTGCTTGTGGCTGGAGAAGGGCCCAAACTAAAACCATAAGGTCAGCAACCCTTGCTTCCTGTACCTTCCCCATCTAGTGAACAGAGCAGTGTTGAACCCCTGTGCCCAAATGCACACCCAGACTTTGCTAGTAGTCACTAATTTCATAACGAACTAAAGTAAACTTGGCTTCAGACCAATTCTTTCTTCTAAGATGCTGGCTGTTGGCCTATCTTTATCTGGAACTACTTCCTACATTCCCTCCTTGTACCTCGGAGTACAATTGTGCCAGGAGTCTGAATAGAAACTCTCTTCCTCCAGAACTTGTGACAGTAAAAATCAACATAATTAAAGAATAAAATGGGAGGGAAAGTATGAGGTGGAAGAAGATCTGGTGTATGGTGCTGAAAACAATGGTTAAATGTTCTGCTGAGAGTTCTCTTTGGAAATGCTCTTAAGATTGGAGCACCTTCCTCTGATTCTGCCCTCATTTCTGTAGCCCCTAAGGATCTTTGGTGCATGAGTCACACGAAGCCCTCCCCACATTACAGGTGAAATGGCAGAGTACCCAGGGACATGCAGGCTTGTAGAGTCTCAGGGGAGAGGTTTTCCTCCTGGTTTGTCCTGGTTGGTTTTTGCTAATGAAATCCTTCCTAGGAACAAGTTGGTGGCTCCCTACAAGCACCTCTAGGCTGTCTGCACACACTCTGACTCAATGACACCTCTGCCTGCTTAACATAGGCAGCACCAATATATTAACCAATATTTCCTGCTTATTTACATGTTTATTCCTTGATGTTGAAAGGCAGCTCCACCACTGGCACAGGGATCTGTGCCCACTTCCTGCCCAGCAGCTCCCAGACGGACAGGGGAACATTGCAACCAAAGCAAGAAAGATTATTAGATCTTCCATGTGCAATCCAGCAAGCCAGAAAGGGCTTCTGTTTCCAGAGCACAAGCAAACAAACTGTACCAAGTTTAAATTTGGTGTAACTATATATATTTTTCAGGCAAAGCGTGAGGCCAGGAGAAGGTCTGTCTGCTCTAGGGAGGCACTGTGACAGGCATATCAGTTACGAAGTTCGTGTACCACTCATTTGGATTCAGAGATGATACCTCAATTTTATATTTCTGAATAAACCCAGTTTTAGACAGATAGGGGACGCCTTTTGAAAAGATATATGCAAGAAAGAGGAGATTCCAGTGCAGCAGGAATGTGCTGGTGATGCCTCACTGAAAGGGGAGCCCAGTCACCCCAAGAAACAGGGGCTGCTAATTCACTGGGGGAATAAAGATCCCAGAGAGCCTGGGAAAAACAAACAGGTCCTTCTGGGTAGCGAACTGTTTTTCAGGATTCCTTGGCAGGCAACCAGCCACTCTGCTTTGTAAAGTCTTGTTCTTCCTTGCAAGGAGGAAAAAAAATAACTGAAGGGCTCCTGTTTTTTGAATAAGGTCATCATAATGCACTCAAGAAGCCCAGCGCCACAGGTCCTCGTTGTGAATGCTATGGGGTGTAGCTGCACTTTACAGGTGCTTGAACAAACAACACTACCACTTTCAGGAGAGGACAAAATGTATAAAAGACAAGCCTAATGACTTCAGCCTAGCCAGCTTTCCCCCCACGCTTCACCAACCCCCCTTCTCTCATCCCACACACAGCCTCCAACCCAATCCCACTGCCTGTCTCCAAGTGCGTGACAGTAGAAAAAGGCCTTTTCTCCCACAGGAACAGCCAGTGCGACCCAGATAGGTTGTGGGGAGGCTTAACCCCTTGGCTGGCTGGCCACATGCCATGAGTAATCACAGGAATGCTGGGCTACATTTGTATCTGTTTCCATATATATATATATATATATATATATATATTCTTTTACTTACCTTCCCCATTCCAGCATGAGCATGTCCCAGCTTGACCACTACTGGAAAATTTGGAGTTGTGAGCTGAAAGACAAAAGAAGGACCCTTTCATTAGTTATGTTTTTCCAGTCACTGTATTTGGAATAATTTTATTTTGCTTAGTAGCATTTACTTAGTAGCATTTACCCCCTTCCTGGATGCTGTAAACTGGATGATATAAAGGCAAATTCAGTTTGTTTGGATGGAAGGGTAGTGAGCAAACAGTGCTTCACTGGATTCCATATGATTGGAAATGGAGGCCTGGCAGAATTCCTTAAGATTTGACCCACTTCTGCTGTGTGATAGCAGTTTTCCCACCCTGTACATAAGGATTTGTGTACACCCATACTCATGTAAAACACTGTTGCACTTGCAAGCCTGAGTAAGTGAACACTTTCACATGCTGAAAACATCTGAATGGTGAGAAAGACAAGGGTTGTTTTGTTCTTTTCTACATGGACTGCTTTGGCCTTAATAGTGAGTGCACTCCTCCCATCCACAGGGAGAGTGGGGGGACAAGGAGAGAAGGAAGTGGGGCCAACCCTTAGGTGCAATTCACAGAGTCCATCTATTAATAAAGCCTGTCCTTCTCTACCTTCAGGGGTGGGTATAGTGAATAAAAGAAAACAAAGAAAGACTAGAATCAGCAATAACAAAAGAAAAAAAGTCATATGTTCTCCCTGGCTTGTGTGGTGTTTCCATTGGGAAAGGTCCTGCCGCCCAAGGCATACAAGGTCATCTTAGAGCACATGTGAGATTTTACTTGAAGAACTGCAGGTGCCCTCTCTGCTTTTTCTACTCCAGTTTCATGCTCATGCAAGGACTCACTTGGAGTGATTGGCTCAGAGCTGGGTGGCTGTACAGGTAGGAAGTGCATATGTCAGGAGTAAGTAGGATTACGTACAACACATATCCCTGTGTACTGTTTGGTCCACTTCTACACCTCTACTTGGCATCCCTGTGACTTGCATCTTGTCTTGTGCTCGTGATTTTTGTGATCTAAATGCTATTTGTTCAGTATATAGCTGGTTATTTTTTATTGCATATATAATTTCATTTAAAGACACTTTTGTCTTTACTTAAGTGCCTGAAGCAATGAGTTCTATTCATTAAGCAGTTAACCTGGAGATCTAGCAAAGAGAGGCAGTTGAATTTTGATGGATAAATGGGTCTCCTATTTATTTAAGTTTGAGAATAGATAAACAGCATGTTCTTGTGCTAATTACCAATTGTCTGTATGGACAGGCAGGCACTATGCCCTAAAGATAGAATGGTGCTGTAGTCTCCATCTGTGGCAGCTCACTATAAATAACAAAATTAGTAATGAACACTGATATGTTTTGCTATTCAGCTGCTTATATAAAGAAATGTCACAGGAGAGTGGAACAGTGAGTGCATCACGTCCTCAAGCAGCCTGTGTCACTTTCTTCAGGCAGAAAACTGAAGAAAGATCTTCTTCAGAACACAGAAGGGCACAATAAATCCCAGTCCTGGCACAGGCCGGAACCAGCACTGCTTCAGAAGAAGAAGCAAGAGACGGATAGGTGGCCATCCTGAAGTCAAATGGTTAAATCTATGCCCAGGCACATGAGTTTGTACTCTATTTCACCTTTGCCTCTTTAATTCATTGTAAGAGCCTGAAATTTAATTTATGCTGGCATAAATGAATCAATTGGAGGACTGCACCTGAGGCTTACTGAAGACAGGGCTCTGGATGGACCATGCCAGGCCTTTAATGCTGGAAGATGAAAGGTAACCTAGTAGTTGGGGCACCCACCTGCTCAGGCTCTGGGAGATGTGGCTTGCTTCCCAGCTCTCTCATCCCTGTCCCACACGCCCTGTCTGAGCCAAAGTGCTTGCAAGCCCTGGCCCCTGTTCCCTGTTTGGGAGCGGAGGCAGCAGCTGTTCCTACAGAGCAGGAAAAGCAAGCTGCACGCTGTGAGCCCGCCTGATACCCTGGCAAGGAGGCCAGAGAAGTGTGCGGGATAGATAATGCTCTATCACCAGCTCAAAGCAGACAGAGGCAGGAAGCAACGTCTCTGATGCCCTGTTTTTTTGTCCCCTGCCTATGATGTTGCTGAGGGAGCCTGCTCGGGCATGAGGCCCAGGAGTGGGAAGCATCTGTTTTCCTGTATACATGCAAAGAAAGTTTGGGATCCAGTAAACAACCCAAGTTTACTGTTAGTCTGGAAAATACTGGCAATGACCTCGTGCCGCGCAAACTTCTCCCTTTCTCTTTGCTTCTTGGAAACATGAGCTCAGCTTTCTTACTAAGGCTTGGTCTCATCCCACGTAGGGGTGACAGGCTGGTGTCAGAGCATGTTGGGGTCACATATGGCTTCGCCTAGGCGTAGCACTTGGGGCTTGACGTGAGACAGATCCAGACTGCGAGCATGTGGTAGCTTTGCTGGGGAAACTGTGGCTCCAGAGAAATGCTGGTGCATGGTTAGTCAGGAATCTGCCTCTGCCACTGAAAACCCACCAAATTTCCACGTACATGGAGCTGCCTAATGGAGGAACCAACAACAGAGCATGGTACATGCACAGAGCCGCATTATATAATGAGTTTATCTAGCGATATTGAAGTGCCCTTAGCCTGTGCTGAAGTTAAGGGTAATCAAAAGCTCTCACCAGTCTGCAGGACTAAAGCAACCAGAGTCCACAATCACCAACTGGAAAGCCCTTGCTGAAGTGGTGGAAGTGGTTGAATGCCACTGGAGTCAACAGGGATACCTCCAGCTTCCACCAGAATCTCGCTGGGACTCAAGTCCCCTTTTTGTTGTTAATAAGGTGGCCAGCCAGCATACTTGGCAAGCACCCAGATGGACAGGGAAGGCAAAAGAAGGGAGAATCTATTATACACACAACTCTGATGCAATCCACACACAAACGCAGTGAGAAGTTCTGCGGGTGGCCAAAGCCACCACAAGGGCAGACCCCTGAGACGAGTATTTACACATACTGAGTCACAAATTTCCCAGGAAAGAAGATTAATATAATCACAGAATAGCACCACATTTTAATAAGAAAAGCATGTTTTTTACTGAAATCATACAAAGACATAATGTCTATGTCTTTCTATGTGTTGCAAGGGCTCTTCTTTTCTCAGAAAAATAGTGAAAAACACTTCGATCATTTTAAAATGTGCATAAACTGTTGAAAGGACTGTTATAGATGAGTTTGGCAGGATTTGGGATGGGACTGTAGCACTGCAGCTAGCTCAGTGATCATATGCAGGGTGTTAGTTCATATGCATAACTCAACCCTTTGAATTAAAATCTTACAAATATGTTCCCAGAGGTTGGGACAAAGCCTTGAGGTGCCAAGGATTACATAAATGTCTAGAGCTTGGTGTACACAGAGGCCAATTAAGAGGCAAACAGCAGTTTGAATCCTGAACTAGGAACTTCTCCATGTCTTTGGTAGTAGTGCAGGGGGAGTCATGAAAGTTATTTCCAACTTAGAACACCGATAGCCCAAGGTGTACCCTTTCAGCCCCTGATTTTCAGGGCTCTGCTCTGTGTGTAGTGTCACTGCAAAGACGACTTTGCAGTTTATCCGTTTTGGCAGTGGTGTGTAAAATGAGTGCTGGTATGCCCATACTAACTTTTATTTGAAAACAAGTGGTTGTCAACTGTGACACTTTCCCCTTTGCCTTCTGCCCCTCCTTTCCAACAAATAATGATGGCTTCAGAACTTGTAAATTTATGAATATTTTCTCTATTCTTTACTGGTGGAGCAGTAGAACAGAGTTAGATCTAAATTGATTGGAAGGAGAAGGCATCTTAGGCAGGCTGTGTTCAAAGCCAGGTTGGACAAGGCCTTGACAAGGCAATTTGGTCAAGTGGGAGATGTTCCTGCATCTGCCAGCTGGGATGATAGATGATCTTTAAGGTCCCTTCCAACCCCTTAACATTCGATGATTCTATGAAACCTGGTCTAACCCATAAATACAATGCTTTTGACTCTTCTATTTCACTGACACGCTCAAGAGAGATGTTGATTTTAAGTTTGTGATTTTTTCTCTACTGTCCTGTAGTCCATGAATGAAGTAGAATGCCTCTTTTGATTTTCTTGCACTAATGCACAAAATGTAGTTTTGCACATTCTCTAGCTCATTTTATACAATGAACTTTCAGTTTCTGGTACTATTCGTCCTTCTGCAAAACCCTTCCAGTGAACGCTAAAACGAATAGTACAGGTTGCAATAATTACATTATGGTTAATATTAGGAGGGATTTGGGGTGGCAGAAGATGGAGTCATTAAAGCTTTGGTCTCTTGGCATTGGTATTGTATTACCATAGCATCCAGTGTTTTCAGCCAAGCCAGAAAGCTCCACAGCACAAGGTATTATAATTTTGCGTTCACCCTTCCCCCAGAGGTAACATTCTGGATTTTTCTTCTATACTCTAAACCTGATTTTTATGTTTATTTAGCTGCTTTCACTTGTATGATGACAAAGTCTGTTTTGGGTGGGTATCTAATGGATGATGGGAATGTTGTTCGTGCACTTGAGACCTAAATGCTGGAAGTAATGTGTGTGGCGCTTTCCTGGTGTCAATTAAGTTGGAGCTGTGAACATATAATTTCCTGTAAAAGCAAGCAAGCTGATTCAAACCTACAGGAAAATAATGATGTAATGACATGATGTCATTGTGTTTATGGAACTATCTTACTAAAAACTCGAGCTGAAGATCAGCACCGGTCGCCCGGCAGCCTTGCCAGGTGTGGCAAGATCGGGGCTGCATGTGATATGGTTTCCTGTAAGACACACACCTGTGTGTTTATTACTGTATGCTATATATATATAGTATATAGAAGGAGGAGATGGGGGTATTATGAGAAGACCAGCGAGATACTTGTGACAGGAGGAGTTCAATGACAGCTGGATCACGACAGCATTATGCAGGTGGGATCTGAAGCAGTAAGGCAGTTGATGGATGAGATGGCAGCAGTGTGGTAAAAAAATATTCTTTGGTTCTCCCATTGCTTAAAAAAAGTACAACAAAAGAGGAAAAAACCAAACAAACCAGAAACCCCAACAGCAGCATGACTTAATCCCCACATCCTCGAGTAAACAAACCACAAACCAATGCTTCAGGGCTCCTAACACTTGCTGTGGTTAGAATGAAGGATGGAAGTGAATAAAAAGGGGTAAGCACAAACTGGAACTTTTTGTCATTGATTCCACCTCTAATGTTATGTAACTTCTTTATTTGAGACAGGACGCATTTGGGTTCCCCTAGTGGAGGATAGGAGTATGAGCACTTGATATTAGTCCTTTGGAGCTTCTAGTGTGAGAATTTTATGAACATATCCAGACAAGCAGATGCTCAGCAAAGAACCCCTAAATGCAATATGTTTGTGCTTGTATTCCCACACATATCCAGTAGATCTGGTCAATAAATCCCCATTACCACATATCAATTCACAAGCAGGTTTTTAAAAGGCTCTATGACTACATAGAAAATTTCTATAATTCCTTAATGCATGACTTTGCCTTAGCTCTTTTGCAGTGGTGCCTTTAAGAAAGCTTCTTATCTTTCCTTTTTTTCAAGGAGAGTGAATACATTCTCCCAACTCCTTACATTGAGAAACTGTCCAAATATTTTTGGTGGGATGCAGGGAAAGAGAAGAAAATCTTAATTTTCCTTTTCCTCCTGAGCTGAATTGTGTTCCTTTTGCTTTATTTTTCTCTAATTAGCAAATTCCATCCCACATGTAAACACATTAAGAGGTGCAAAGGAAGAGATGGTGAACACAAATTGTTAACTGTAGCATCTAAGCTATGGTAAAAGATATAAGAAGGAGACAGATGGGAAATAAAATACTTCATGAATTTATGCTGGAGTCCTCAAAGTCATCACTCTTCTAAGAATCCCTGATGTTCACAAGATACTGGCCAACAAAACTCTCTTCACTTGGCAGGCTTGACTGTCCCTTTTTTGGGGAAAACTGAGTTCTCGTTGATTTCAAAATGGGCAGCATGGGGTTTCTTTGGAGATAACAAACTTCCCCAAACCTCACAGAGGAAAACAACCTTTTGCAACAAGTCTCACTGAAGCCAGTCATTCCCCAGTTACTGCTGGTCTCTCATCTCTCCGCACAGTCTGCTGCAGCTACCTTTCTGTCACCAAAGGACAAAGTGCACGTGGTTCTTACCCTGAGTTCTACACACAAGTGAAGCCATGTGCCCCGACTGCAAAGCTGGGAGGGCCCCACATGACTCCAAGGGCTTAGTTGTGCTTTCACAACCTTCTGTAGCACATCTGATGTGGTGCAGTTATATCGGTGTAAAACGAGAAGCGGATCCTGGGCTTATTCGTACATTCATTGAAGAATATCTGCCCGCCACAGAAGTGGCTCTGAAGTTTTCTTGTAAACCTCATGCCCTTGCAAGTGCCAATGACTGTGTGCAGACTTGCCTGGTATTGCCATGTCAGATGCTAGCATAGGCAATGAGCTTGGTACTACCTGGTACAGGCAATGGAACACTGGAATATTTGAAATACTCTTTGGGCTCCTGAAAGCTCTTGGGCAATAAATCATTACCTCCTTCCTTCTTGCCATTCTTCAGCAATGAAAGCTATAGAAATAGCAGTACAGAGGACCAGGCCTTTCTTTCTTTGAAAGATTAATTTTTTATACCTTTTTAAAAGCACAGTTAATAATCTTGATTAATGCCTCAGGAGGGACTTTGGACATAAAGAAGAATGAGGTTACGGGAAATATCACCCTGCAGCTGGCGCCTCATGCCACATCTATACAAGTAAATAGAACAATGACATACCAAGGACACTGGCCCTGATTTGCCTATACTATTAAATTGTTGGACCAATCTCTGGCATACTCTGTCTCAAGATAAATAAGCTTCTCCCAAGCAATTCACCGAGCATGACTTGAAGTCTGCAGACATGCCCCACAGAACACTGGAGGCTAGAAGAGCTTGATAGCACAGCTGTGGTTTGGCCATGAAAGAGAATGAGCCTGGCACACTCATCCTGAGCATTAATATAGCCTCTGTCTGCCTCACTGGGTTGAGCAGGAGGGTAGTTCTTATCTTGCATTATGTATTATCTTTGTCTGCTCCTACATTAGTGTTTCATTTTGACTGTACACACAAATGGTCTATCTCATGCAGCCAGATGTCATACCATTCCCATATGACAGTTCCCACTGACTTTCCCTTTTTCAGACTGAATTCACAGTGGGTCTTTTTTGGCTTTCAGTCACAGATATTTGCAGCACATTTCTTTTGCCCACTGACCTGGAAAGTCAGGTATAGCCTCACATGAGAAATGTTTGAGCTATGGGCTCAGTTTGTTCTATTTTACAGCTAGATCATATTTTCAGCTTTTTGAGCACTTAGGCTCATGCAGGAATTAAAATACTTTGCTAATGTGGTCTGGAGTGAAATACACGTCTCCTACTTTTTGTGCTCTGGGACATAAATGTGGGGAGTAAATCCTGTTCCATGGGTTTACTTTCTCCTTGGGCTGCACATGGAGTTAACTGTGGCAACAGCTCTTCTTAACCCTGAATTTCTTGTGGTGTCTTTTTTAGGCACCTAGAGCAGGTGGGGGCCAGGTATGAGCTCTGTTCTTCCTACATCCTCATTCTTGTGCTTCACAGTTTCGAGCTTCTTTCTCCAGAGAAATCTTCTTTGTTTATCCAGACTAATTTTTGGCTCATGTTGGAGACATTGAGGACATGAAAGGCAGCCATTGTATCCCATGTTTGAATTAGCTCTGTGTCTTTTGAGATTTCTTGGGAACTTTCAAATTACATGTTTTCGGTAGGAGCCAAAAAATGTAGGAAGGGCTGTATTTCACAATCTCTCCAAATTCAGCAATTGCTTGGGAAAGAGAATGAGGTCCCAGGGGGCAAATTTTATATTTTGAAAGGTGGAAGTATAATGTTTCAATGATTCAGTGAATGAGCACTAATTAACTTCTTCCCCCCACCCAATCCAAATGGGACATGGAATGCTTTCAAACTGCTAAAGGGATCTTTTTGCTGACATGCATTTAATTTCTCCATGTTTCATTCTTGAGGATTTTGAAGATATTAAAAACCTTGAAACCTCTCAAAAGCTGAGAAATTAATTTTCCTGCCTAGGCTTTTAGGGCATGGGTCCACTCCGGCACCACTTGGGTATTTGTCTCCCTCTTGTGTCTCATTCCATGAGAAAGGATACAATCCTGCTCTTCCTGTTCACTAAAGCCACTAGAGCTCCCAATGAAGTGGAAAAAACTGTGGGTGACCTGTGCTCATAATTGTCCACGAACTCAGTGCTGAGAGACAACTTAGTTTGATATTAGGAGTAAAAAGCAAAGGGAGATCAAGCAGGCTCCACACAGGGCACAGGCAGAGTTATTTTCAGCTGGGATTGGCTTCTATTTACATTTTTCCCAGCTGTAACAAGGAAGGGGTTCCTGAAGTGAGAGCATTCAGACGAGGACAGAAGAAACCACTGTGCGGATCAGCCTTTTTCATCTCGCAGCCACCACCTCGGCCAGCAGCGATTTTCCCCTGCTGAGCACACACTGATGTACCGCAGGCTGCAACAGCCAGGAATGGCGAGAAGCAGGAAGCAGAGAAATTCCTTTTGGAGTAACACATAGACCCTCTTCTTTACTTTGGGCAAGCCTGGAGTGGCAAAGGATGCTGCGGTCTCTGTGAGCCCACTCCTGTTTGTCTAGAGAGAAAGGGTTCACCCTTTACTGGAAGAAGAGGTGGAAACCTGAGCTGATTTCATCTCTGAGGCAATATCTCCACTTCTCAGGGATAAATGAGACAAATGTGAGTGAGTTGATCCACGCCCAGCACAGGAAGGCATTTGTTTTTTTCTCAGGCACAGTACTGAGACTGTTGCAGGACCTAGGAAGGATTTTGGAATGCAGGCAGAAACCCACATGGAGGTAACTGAGGATGTGCCCAAAGGAAGGGCATTGGGTTCAGCAGAGGAGCTCATATCAGGCACCTGGTTGGAGGTAGAACCAGGCAAAATCAAAGTCTGAAACTAGTCTGGAAAGATGGGTTTCTTAAAAAAAATTGTTTCTTTAATACAATTCTACCTCTTTTTTTTTTCCCCCATCAAACTTCATGCCATTACATTATTTTTTGAAACTAGTTGCTGAAATCTTCTATTGTGGTTGTGGCTTTCATTCTCATGGAGGTAGCGCCAGCACCTCAGTAATGCAGCAGCTGAACTTCTCTGCAGAGTTTCTGTGCTGTACAAACTGCTGCTATCAAAATACACAAGCCAAATTTCAGGGGAGCAGGAGTACCTTTTAAACAACAACAACAACAAAAAATCTTTGCCCAGACAAAGAAAATAGTTTGCTTTCTCAAAGAAGATAAATCATACCTTAACTGTTTAGGCTTACATAAATCTATAAAGTTAACATGTAAAAAGTTAGGTTAAAATGTGAGAAATCGAATGGACTTTTAATTTTTTTTTTCTTGGTTTTGTTTCTTAAATTGTGAAATCAAAGAGAGTTTTGTATACACTTATCCTTGCAGACTTCTCAACTAATTGGCTTTCATCCATCAGTTGTGGGTAGGACAATAAATAAAATATTCAAAACTTCCCATGCAGAAGTGGCTTGGTTAATTCCATCCTCAGAGAGTAGCAGGTGTCCATACTATGTATCTGTGCATTTTCGGACTTCAGTAGTAAGAATCTCTGATACTGGGCCTTGAGGACAGAGTGCTATTTCATATGCATTTTGTAGACAGCCCTAATTAGTTAAATTAGTTTGTCTGCATCATAAATGTAAAGCAGCACACATTGGATTTGTCTCTAATTGTGGCATGGCTCTGGTGATGGGTTGCAGACTTCTTTTTTTTTTTTTAACTTTCTCATTAGTATTTAGCTTTAGGCATTTGTGAGAAACCACAGCCTCCTAAAGCTCCCACTCCTGTCCTCTTCATTTTGACTCAAGGTTTTAATGGATGAACAGAAGGCAAAGAAAGCCTTTGGTTCTCATACCATTCAGCAAACCTCCGGCTGGCACTGGCATTGTTTGGGAACCCTTGTGGGGATGAAAGCAAACTCTGTACAGATGTGGCCTCTTCTGAAACTGCCCTTTGAGGCCTGTTGATTCTCAGAACAAAAAGCACGTGAGGAGGGTGACTGGCAGGGGATTTCCATGGAGCGCTCTAAGTGAATTATTTTAAACTGATCCTGCACCACACAGGGATAACTATAGTCCTTGGTGGAAGGGGTTCCCAAAAGCACAAACGCTGCTCTGATACTTCATACAGGAGCAAATTTTTCCATAACCTCAGTGGAACACTCTGGGCTAAAAGGCTCACGAAGCACATCATGATGCAGGCGCACCAGTTTGGAGCTGGAAAATGTAGGGCTGGACGAATGTGGCAAAAGAGCCACACACAGGTGTCCTGTGCAGGGACAGTTTGGATGTTTCTGTTCCCAGACCTTTCTGGGGAGGGAGCATGGGATTGGCCTACATGGATCTGGCTGCTGCTGTGTATTTTTGGACCATGGTCTCCACCTGTGAGAAGTTAATGGAGTGAAGCCATCTGGTTGGGTATCTCTGTGCCTGCTGTGAAGACACGCTCGCAGGGTGCTGATGACAAATCCCGTCCTTTCTTCCTAAACCCTCACACAGGGAGTTTATGAGGCATGATATGCAAACCCTGCCCCACGGAAGGATTAACCAGCTCTCTGAAACTGGGAGTGGTAAATGGGATCCCTCCTGAAACAAATCCCACTATGAGTACAACCACTGATTAAATTGAGGCTTTGGATGGTAAAACTGTAACCGGGACAGGAAATTTGATTGCATCCATCAATCCAGCTGTCTGACTTCATGTGGATAATGCTTTCCTGAGCTCATCAGTGCGGCTGCACGGCACCGTGCACGTAAGGGTTGGAGCCCTGGCCACACCGAGGGCAATGGGAGTCAGCTCTTTCACTTTGATGAGGCCATGCTTTCTTTTGCAATATCTGGTAAAGAATGTTTATCTCAAATTCCTCTCCTACCCCGAGGTATTTTCACTGTTTTATTGCTCAATGATGTAACTTTTAAGCAATCCATATGAAGACGGCCTTTCGTGCCCAAAGCTGAGTGCAGAGGGACAGCTGAGAGGCTGCAGCCATTCAGCCAGCTTATGATGCAAGGTCCCAGGGGAACATGGACCAAAGCTGCCTCAAAGTGTCCCCGCAGCAGGGACAAGCAAGCTTTTTCAGGAATTTGGAGAAGTGATGGGAAAGCTTAGAGAGAGGGGGAAGCTGCTGACCCCTTCCTCTCTCTTGTCTCTTCCCACACATCTGTGTGGTCTCAGATGAAATTGCTAAGGACAAGCTGGGACTCTTCCTTCTAGGGTGGCACTTCTCCATGCCACACCAGCACTGGCCTGGGACCACGGACCTCATTTGCCCCAAAGTTTCCAGGTTGCCAAGTAATGCCAGGAGACACAAATTACTTCTATATGTGATTCCATTCTTTTATGCCATAAACTAATTGCTTCCTTGTACCACAATATTTTCCAGCTGTTGGTCTTTATCTGTTTCTGGGTTTCTTCTGTCACTCTGGAGCATGGGCAATTTAGAAATGGTTCCCACATTTCCCCTTTTACTTCAAAAGAAACAAGAAAACAAAACACTCTCAGGCAAAATCTGCCTGCTCCTAACTGTACTTCTCCATGAGAGAAGATCTAAGATCAAATTCTCTAAAGTATTACCTATCAAAAGGGTTACTCTGCATTTGTTGATGAAGAGCAGAGCTTCTTTGGTGATGCTGCACACACAGAAGCCCAGACAGAACTGGGACAAGCTAAGCTCTGCAGCATGTGACAAAGTGTTTATGTTTAACGTGGTGAGACTACTTGTCCAAACTTACAAAGTCTCTCTTGAGACTGAGGGAGACTAAGGGCCCTGCTGTGTCCCCACCAAAAGATGACATTAATTATATTGAATTAATTTCTTTAGATCCACTAGGCTGGTTGAGAGGTGATTAGGTGGTACACAGTACCGCTTAGAAGGCCAGAGACCAGATTTTCAGAGCTACAAGCAATCCATATTAGAAGGGGATTAAACAGGTCCTTCTTCTCCAGGCACAGCTTTAAAACATTTCCCAACACCCAAGATTATTTTTAATGTGCTTTCAAGATATAAAGTAGTATATCAGTTTTAATATTTTTCAACTACAAATATATGTTATGAAGGGAAGAGAAGATGTATAAGGAGTTGCCCAGAGAGGTGGGTGAACTTGGCAGTGAAATTCAAAGCTGACCTTTTCAAAGTATTAATCACTGGCTAAGCTAACATCTGGCTTGTAACTTCAACAGAAGACAGGATGCTGAGTTTTTTGGAAAGAGTGAGCGGGAATATTTCAGTGAATCAGTAGGAAGACAGGAATGTCTGTATGGAATAGGTGTGAATTGTTAGGGAGCTGCCTAAATGGGATGAAACAGACGCTATTTGCTTTAATTCAGTGTGAATTGCAGGAGACAGATGCCCATGCACACCCTGATCCTTGGCTCCTTCCACTCTCCTTTGCTTGCAGTTTATTGATGGGAACCAGTGACATGAAGAATTAAATACCCAGATGCAAACTGATCCAGCTCTGAACCTTAGTGACCTCTGTTTCAGCCTCATTAGTTTGATCTGTCCTGGGAGTGTCAGTTGGTGGCCAGAGCTTTTGTCCCAAGCCACAGCCAGCAAGAGAGATCTGTGTTGTTCATCAGCATGGTGAGTTGCATCGTGCAGCTTAAAATGCAGTTGGGAAAATACATACAGCAACGAGGAGGGTAGATTTAAACTGCAGGAAATTTTTGTAAGGAATGGGGTTTGCAGTGACTTCAGATGACATTAAGAACGATAAGGACTACTGCTATTCCTTACCAGTTCCTCTGTGAACATGACCACAAAAGCCAGCAGAGAATGGATGCTTTGGCCCTTTGGGTCATGCCTGGGACAGGGGCTTTGCTTGCCAGGTTGGCTATGGGAAGTGTGTCATTTAGAGGAAATCCATTTGGCGTGTGGGCTCTAAACCCAGCATGTGTTCTGGCAGAAGTGCTAGGCTGGGACTTCTCTTTTTCTGTGAGATAGCAGACTGGCCAGGCAGTCAAAGCATTAGCACTCTGAGCTCACACTGTGAATCTCGTATTAGATGTGTCTCACATCTGCAAAGGATGGTACAATACATGTCAAGTGAAGAAAGAAGTTTTAGTCTGTAGAAGTGTGCCAGCACTGGGACTTTTTGCAGGTGCAAAGATCAGAGGGCTGACCCTTTACCCTGCACAGTGAGACACATTCAGCAAGAAGGGAGGAAGCCCTGTAGATACTGTGGCCTTTTTGGGAGGTCTGTAGTGACTGCAGATGACTGTGAAATGCAGTCTGTCAGAGTGCTGTCAGGTGATAAAAGAAAAACATAATCCTATCGTGCATTAACTCCTGCTCACCCTCTTTACTGCAAATATGGCCCAAGTTCCCAGATCTGGAGAAACAAGGGCTTAGATCTAGGGTTCAATGAACTTTATCAGCTTGAGAAAATAATCCAGCTAAAGGCAGCACTGGCTGAAAAGAGAGGGCAGCTCCTCTGGTAACTGATGCTTCAGTGCTGCCAGCTTAGGGCTGAGGTCTTCAATGTACTAGGCATTGTACAAACCCATAGTGCAAACATCCAGGCAAAACACAACTGGTGAATAAACAGGAAAGCAGATGAGTGCAGGTGTAGTGGGAAGATGGTCAGGAAAATGAGTATACAACACTTAGTGACAGAAAATCGTCACTGCTAGTAAACACTTACCTTGGTAGACAGAGGTAGACCCTGGGGAAGTCCAGGAGTAGATCCTCCTAGTGTAAGCTATTCTGACCCTGATTATTTGACAGGTGGAGATGTGAGAAAGCCCCAGAGTGAAGCAGGTCCTTCAGCCATTCACACAACACTGAGTTTTCCCAGGCGTGCCGGCCAAGCACGCTCAAGCCAGAGTTTCTGTGTTGCCTAACCTACAGGCCTGGACCTGATCTGCAATAACACTTCTGATGAGATTTCATACACTCCTCAGCTTAGATGGAGTCTGAGGATGCAATGAAAGAACTAAACTCTTCTTGAAGTTGAGTTCTTAACTTCCAGAATACAGCCTAGGGTTTGGAAACCCGAGATCAGCATATTTCCGCTGATGAAAACTCAGTTTTGAGCATGATCTGGCAGAGCTCTGACATTGCCTGTCTGGGTGTGGTGGAAAGTATAGTTGTTTTCAAATCCATGCATTGAGAAGAACTTGCAGAGGTGTTTTTTTCTTGGAGACAAGATGACCTATTATCAATAGATACGATTATAAATTAGAATATATTATGCTGAATACTGTGCAAAACACACCCCAACTCAAGCATTTATAGTCAAAACAGAGATGATGAAGGGGAATTATCTTCATCTGGGGAATGAAGAACTGAAACACTGGGAGATTAAGTGACTTGCAATGAATCAAACAGGCAATCTGTGGCAGGGCCAAGAATAAAATCCAGATCCCACTGAAGCAACCTAACTAGGAACATCCTTCCCATCGAATAGTTTAATTAACATAAATTAAGAAGCAAGTTGACTCAACGTGTTTTTAATTTTACTTGTGTACTTCAGAGAACACAATAATTGCACTTTATAATCTAAAAATAAACAAACACATATGTTTGTTAAAAAAACAACAGGCACACAGGAAAAATAATTCTTCCTTCTATTATATTTGGTGTGGAGTCCTTCATTAGGACTAAAATTGTTATCTGAAGTGAAGGAAAAGGGCAGAGAACTCTCTCCCTCTGTGCTAGTTCATTATAATTAAAAACAAGCCTTCTTTTAAGTCTGTGCTGGGTGCCAGGGCTCTGTGTAAGGGACGGATTCTTTAAGCGGAGATTCCATCAAACCCACCACATCCTCAGTATCTCAGCAATCTGCAGAGGGCAAGAGGCAGAACTGAGAACTTGCTAGCACATTCGCAAGTGCATTTGAAGGGGTCCAAAGATGGAAAGAGTCTGGAAAGCACCTGAGCCCTCCTATATGCTGAAAGGGAAGATAAGAGCAAAAAGGGATACAATAGCAAATCCCAGTCAAGGGAAAGATGTCTTTTAAACTCAGCAACAAATCTGTCTAGTCTTTGAAGTTGGCTACGCCAGGCTTCATTCCCAGACAGCAGGGTGAGCATTCCTCTCTAAAATTAAGCCCCTGACAATTGCTCCCCCCAGGAATAGGCATGTACTGAGTGCAGGAAAGCTATACGTGAGTGACAATAGGATTTAAAGAGCATGAGAGACAGAAGAACTGATTTAGACCTCATGGGAACATTCACGGAGCCTTTTCTACATGCAAAACACTCGCATTGAATTAAGCTAAATCAATATAAGCCAGCTGGAAAGTGATCAATGGGGATGGCATTCCCAGACAAACAAGAGATGATTTTGCAGGGGCTGCCTACCAGCCCAGCACCATGTAGCCCTAGCCAGCAGAGATTCACCAGGAGGGTCAAAAGGCAGCAGCTCTTGTGGTAACCACTCTTGCAATACATGAAGCAAGCACAGCCCATGTCTGCAGCTATACCCCTGCCAGAGCACAGCCACGTCAGCACCCCTGACAGGGAGCTCTGGGCCTGAGGCAACTGCCCCTGGGGATGGCAGCGGGTCAGCTGCTGTGCTAGAAGGATGATGTCCCTCCTTGCCAGCCCAGAGCATGTACAGAACAACTGCAAGTCTGCCCAAAAAGCATGTTCTGTATGTAACTATGGATGTTAGTGAACAGCCTTCACTAACTTAGGGTGTCTTCTGCAACTCCTCTCCCCCAGTTAAAGTGAAACTAGAAATTTTGGCAGACCTCTAGCTTTTGTCTAGAGAGCTGAAAAGGCACAACCCTCTCTTCTTGTGACATTGCTGCCAATATGACACAAACCCTGCTTTGATTTTCACTGGGGTGATTTTACATGATTTTTTTTGTTTTTTTGTTTGTAAGGAGAATTAGGAAAATGTGAGTAATATTTGATGTACCCAGCATTATGTCTAAGATTGCCCTTTGAAGCAGAAACTCGGCAAACTGGTCCTTCCAGCCACTGCATCCCTTCCAGGAGAAACTGCCCCTCTTGCACTCTATTTTTCTTTCGTGATCAAAGCTTGAAGACATTTAAAGGTTATAGATCCCTTTCTTGTGCCCAGGTTTACATTACTTAAACTGAAGAGTTGGGAGTGACAAACTGAATAAAGAAGGTTTCTGTCACACTCCTCCAATCAGATACTTGTCACACAACATTAGACACCCATGAATCTCATCTTTATATCTGCAGCACTCAGTCTAGACTAAGTATAATATCAGTAGAGATCAGTTGGAGGTTTCAGAGCCTGGTTTGTCCAAACTATTTGAAACACATACCTCGGGTTGAGAATAGCTGTTGCACAGAAATTCCTGTATTTCTCCCTACTGATGGCAAAGAGAGTGCCAGTGACCAGGTCAAATATATACATTTACAGGATACATGTGTGGATTTGGTTGAATGAAATTGATTTTGACTAATGCCCTGCTGCCCACAGGTAAAAATAAATGCTAAAAAAATTTCTCTGAATGGAAGAGAAAACCTCACCTTACTGGAGCTAATGCTCTCTGGTCGTATGGAGGGTAACTTGAACAATTTTAACAGGGCTTGTTGTCTGCCGGCAGATGTTGGGGGCCATGGAAAAGGAGGAGCCTGGTTTGCCCTAAAATGCTGGGGAGTGGTAACTGGAGTGACTGTGTGGAAATGTGCCTTGTGGCTTCCACTGCTCAGTGATTACAGGAAAAAATGCTTAGGTGTTTCTTCAGGTGAATGCTTCTACATCACTCAGAGTTGGCTTTATTTTTGACAATAGCTGGTTCTGGATTACTGGATGAGTCTAAAAGTTTTGAATTAAGCCTGATATCTGTGGCTCACCAGGATGCTTCAACATAGGAGGTTGAAGAGTACTGGCTTCCACATAAAAATGAAACATGTGAGCCATATGTCATGAAGCAGTAAGATAACCAGGGGTAAAGGCAGCAGAGTTTTGGATTTTCAGGGATTTGAAAAGCCCAACTCCTTGGTCTTGAGAAGCTGACTCTTTAGGAAGATTGCAAACATGGCTGAAACCTGAGAAAAAGCAGTCTGAATCTACTGGATGAACCAGAGTTATTTTTTGGAAATGCCATTAAAATTTGCCAGCCAAAGGAAATTACCTAATTCAGACTCAAAGTCACCCAAGACAGGTGGTGCTGTCATGCCACAGAGGATGCCCTTACAAGACAGGAGTGTGGCAGCAGAATGGAATATTGAGCATGGAGCTGCCTCACAAAGCTGCACACAGATCTACAAACACAAGTCAGGACAAGGACTTGTATTTGGGAGAACCTTCAAGGACCACTGTAATTTCTATCGCTGTCCAAGACACTGCCCACTATGTACAAAGAGTCCATATATTACACCACTAAAAATGTCACAGCACCATGTTTGCAGGCAGCACTTCATGGGACCAGTAAGTAGTGCTGCAGAGGATTAAAGCACTTGCCTTCTCAAAAGCAAAGGAAATGCCTGTGTCTTGAAAATGATGCTGGTGCAAGCTGAAATGTTTCCAGGAACGGGCATGTTAGCACAGAAAGTAAAACTACAGGCAATTGACCATAAATAAATGAAGCTCAGGGCTTAGTGTGGTGAGCTAATTCCTATTAGAATTGTGGCTAAACTCATTGGGAAATTAGAAAATTGGAAGAAGTACAATTTATAATCACACCAAGAGAAAAAAATTATCCACGAATAAAAACATGCCACTCCCTTAATTTCAATTAAGTGGTAACTCACCAAACAGGCAGAAGATCAAAACAATTGAAAAAGATTTTGAGGATATCTTCCAAGGGAAAGGGAAGCTGTTAAGGCTTGTCACAATTACTGAAATCACAGGCCAGTCAAGTGAAAACTCCCATGGCATGGGAACGGTTGGTCAGCTGATGCAGGCTGGCACAAATTCCTTTATGTTGGAGAAGTGAGGTATTTATTTCAGAGGCAGATCATAAAGGTGATCATATCCATTTTTGTTAGGTCTACTCACTCGGCATAGCTAGTTGCTAACACAGCACTGCAGTTTTTGCAGACCTGAGTCTATGATGAGACATTATGAGACATTTTATTACTGGTCCAAATTTACACTCAGTACAACAGGTTGGTAGGAAGCACTATAAAAACAAGAGACTAGCCAGTGGAAAAGGGTAAGGATGTAAGGAAGCTAACAGTGGCCTGCATTTAGCATTGCTAAATTATAGGATTTTGCAGAAGATGAGTGATTTGACAGCTACACAGATGTCCTTCAGCAAAAATCTGAAGGGGTAAGAATGCCTAAAGTGTTAGAAAGTAATAAACTCAAGCCTGGCATACCTACAAAGAAATAGATGAGGTAGAACAGATGTTTAAGAACTGAGGTCCTGGAACCATCCACTCCTTCATGAAAGCAAAGCAGACAATCTATTAAAAAAAACCTGTATCTGGCATTCTATGTGGTTGTTGAAGGTGCATAGGGAGAACTGTATTCTGAAAGCAGTAACTGCCTTGTTAACAGGCTCATGTTATGCACTGATGGACTGAAAATCAGGGCCCAGTGAAGGGCACCTCCTTCACTTATGATAGCTCTAAATAATTTCTGAACAACATGCATAGCTGGTTCAGGACTACTGTTTACTGTGATTTAGTGAGGAAGTACTGCATTCAGAAGCTGGCATTCAGGATAAGCATCTCTTGAAGTCAAAGTAATTTTGCAATTACTCAGAAACTGATTGTACTTTCATCACAATACTGATTTGCCAAAAGATCACATATCAGTCCAGTATAACTTGGGAAAAGCAAACTAAAAAGCACTTTAAATGCAAGGTTTCAGCAATTCACAATGGTTTATCTCTGTGAAAAAAATGTCATCAGGACAGTATTTTCTAGTGGAAATGTCAAATGAAAGCAGGAGCATTTTAAACACTAGGAGAAGAATACATTTCCCTTAAATGCAGATTTTTTTCTTTATGAAAATGTATTAAAATAAACAATGGACTATATACTTTATGAAAAGCAGGGCTTTTGGGACATTAAAAATCAGGCAAAACTTGTAATTCTGTGATGGTCTATCTGCTATCTTCTGCCAGGCTCATAGCCTCTTGTGTTATCAGAAAAATGACAAATCAACAGCACAGATCTAAGAGAAGTACCTATGAATGTTCTAAATGAAGCTAGTTACAACTATTAACAATTGGAAAGTTAATTAGACCTCAGAGGTACTTAGATATCTAAGGACCATTTCTGTGGTCTGGGCCTGAATACTTTTGGGACAGAGGGGCAAAGCACTGCAACTGGAAACAACTTTTGTTTTATCACAGCACCATTTCCTGACTTCTAAACCCATTCCCCCCATAAAAACTCCCATAAACCATAAAATACCAACAACAAAAATAAAGCAAAGCAGAAGGGATGTCCTTAAAATAAAATATAGAATTAAATTTCCTTCTGGACTCCTCATAAGGTTCTCCCATCCCAATAAGGGAATAGTGACATTGGTTCAAGGTGTCGTCCCCTGTCTGAGTCATTCAGCTGCACAGAAGGGAAGGGAAAGGGAAAGCATTTTGAATGAGTCTCCAGGGCTTTAGCCCACTGAATTCCTCCCCAGCACACAATCTCTGGAAGAAGTGGAGGAACCCCTTGAGCAGGAAGTGATTCAGAAACATACGATGGTCTGTTTGCAGTGACTCACAACACATCAATAGCAGAATTGTCCAGAGACCTATAGAATGTCAGGACTCTTTTTATACCATTGTGGAAGCACAAGTACCAAGAAACATATGTTTCCTATCACTCAGCTCAGCTTTATGCTAGACTAATACATAGTAATCTCTCTTGCTTGAAAACAGTCCTGGGCTTGCAGAGATGTGGTCAGCATATTATTAGTATTAGTATTAGTATTAGTATTAGTATTAGTATTAGTATTAACATTAACATAAACATTAACATTATTAGCATTATTAGCATCATTATAATAATCATCATTATCACATATGCTTCTGTTGAAGATTGCAGAAATGCAATTACAATTTTCCTTGGCTTCTGTCAGACTGCACTCTGTCAATATCTACACTGTGGATGGTATGTATGTTTAGCACTGTCCTCTACAAGCAGGTTCCATGCAGACATGCCATCACCTAATGAATGTCTCTGTGACCATAACTTACTATAAGATACTGATTTACCTTTTGGAAAATGTTTCCTTCTGGTGACCATTCAGGATGGAATATTCCACCCTGAGTGATTCCCTTAAGAAGAATATATGGAATATTTAAAGGAAGCCAGAAGGCTTAATAGACATAAACTCAGACACACAAGCAATAGAAGAGTTGATTCCATAACGAAGAATATCTGTGACTACTTCCTTGAAAATCTGGCAACTCCAGCTATGAAAAGAGCTAATGAAGGGTAGCAGTCCCCAAATTTTTAAATAATTACAAAAATTTGGCCAACTTTGGTCAAGTTTCAAATTTTTGGTACCCGCAGTTAGCACCTGCTAAACACAATCCTGCCAAGATCTACCTGAAATGTATCAAAACATCTCCCTGTGCTAAGCAGGTTTCTGAAGTACAGAGGTTCACTGAGACCTTCCCCTGCAATTGCAAGTCTCAGGTGCTACAGGCACTGAACTGAAGCAAAGACAATCTGTGGGTGTGGAAACATGAACAAACAAATGCAGGGAAGCATATTACTTTGTGTGAACTGATACATAGCAATTATCCCTTCATTCTTACTCTGCATAAAATGGGGTAATACACAGCCATTTACCTTTCAATAAAAGGCAAATAAACTGCCCTACATTTACAGCATGGTAAGAGTTGTCATGCAGACAGACACCAGTTTGTGGTCATGAAGAGCTGATGGGATGTGCTGCTGCACGGTGATGTTTCTGCATTTCTCTCCCTTTCTTTGTGCATGCCACAGTCCCTTTGCTGGGCTAACATCAGGAAACCACGGTTTAAACCCAGGAAAAAACAAAAATCAGCTGTGGGAAGGAGTGGACTTGTGCAGGGAGCAGTGGAAAGTCAGCTGATGACACTGGGATTGAAGAGTGCTGTGAAGGAGGAAACCAGAAGTAAAGTCTGGCCGGGTGAGAATAAGGATGGAAGACAAGAGCAGAGTATATGGGGACCAGTGGGACAAAGAGTCTAAGAGGAAAGACAGCAGAGATGTGATCTGGTGTGCAGTGATGAGGAAGGCAAGGAGCAGCTGGGCAAGGAACTATGGACCAAAGAACAGCAAGGTGTTGACAAGGATCATATGGGAGACAGGTATCTCACAGGAATCAAAGGGCAAACAGAAAACTGGGATGGGCTGGAGAGAGTCTGAAACAAAGGGGTGCGCTGTGAATGAACAGACATCTGCGAAGGGAGTCTGAGTGAAGAAACAAAGTCAGAGAGGGGAGAGAGCACGGATGGAGAGACAGGGATAAAGGCACTGGATGTGTCAGCCAAGCCCAGTGGCACCGGTGACAAATATCAGGACTAAGTGGGCACCATGGTTATGACAGGGAAGAATGGGGCAGATATTTAAACCAACTACATGAGGAGAACAGAGCTTGCCTAAGGAGCCAGGATTGTACAGATCCAGAATGTCGATACAGGTGAACTCCAGGGATGGGGAAAGAAAGCCTCTCTCCAACGTGACCTTTTCTATTCAGAGTCCAGAGTGGATTTTAAATGTCCTGATTGTTACCAGTTCTCTCCTAGCAGAAAATATTTGCAAAGATGTCCTATGGCCACAGGTGATGAATGCAAACACATGCCTGCTCTTCATGAAGTGCAGGTCAAAGTGTCAACCTTGGTGAGTCATGCATGTACCAATATATGGCTGCCAGAGGGAGGTTTTTTCCAGTGTGATTTGTGGTAAGCCTAGGGATTGCCGTGCCCATATATCATGTGAAAAGAACCTTATTAAGGTCAAAAAGTTAAGCACCCAAACTTTAGGAAACACAAACTTGGTTTTCCTTCCTTGTACATAAGTTTTATGAATCAGCATTTAATTAGATGACTGTGAGCTACTTTTTCCACAGAAAGGGTCCACCAGGTAGACCTGTTCCGAGGCTATATCCAGACTTAAGGAAGAGGTTGTTTGCAGGACCCCTGCTTCGTTTCTTCCAGAAGTCAGAAAATGCATAAATTATGTGTCAGAGAGTAGCAGAATAAGAAAGAGCACTCTGATGATTTAGGCAGCTGAAAAACATTTTAGGGAATTGAATTCTGTCCTTAAGTGTGCCAAAAAGTCCAAATGAAATTCTGAGAAAATCCTTTAAATCACAGTTCTCTGTAGAAATAATGTTCTGTCTCTCAATTTTTGGCTTTCTTAGTTTTGGACACTGTAAACTAACTTGAAAATTTTTCAGTCCTGCTGTAATGAACTCCAGAGAGTGACATCTTAGACTTATGTTTACATATATAAAAAAAGAAAGTCTTAAAAATTGTTGTGAAAAGGAAGAACTGACATTATTTAAGAGCTGAAGAACATGTCTGTTAGTGAGCTGCCTACCAGCTTTCCAAAATGTGACTGGAAAAGAGGTTACAAATATGTTCCTGAGGAATAAATACCAGATGTAAAAAGAATCTATAATCCAGAGGAGAAAAGTAAAGTAAGCACCTGTATCTGTGAGATGAAGCTAGACAGATTCATAGGAGGAATTTGGCATAAAGCTTTAACTGTGAAAGTAATTAATCATCTCTCCAAAATGAACCCAAGCAAATCACCAGCTCTTTATCTCTTCAGGTCTTCAAATCGAGACTACCTGCCTTCCTAGATACTTGCTTTATTCCTTGGATAATCCTGAAGCATTTGACTAATTACTGGGATAACTTAATTAAATTATATATAGGTCTGTAACATAGAGGAAGTCAGACTCTGTGACCTAACAACCTTTATTTTTACTAATTCAGGTGACAGGTAGTCATAGTTACATCTGAAGTCAGCTGAAACTTCTCTATGATTACATAAAATTCTAAATAGTGCTGCACAGACAGAAAAAAACCCCAAATCTCATTTGTCTCACTTAAGATACTGAAATACAGTGCTTTTGAATGTAATCCCTTACTAGTTCAAATTTACATGTATGTTGGGTCTGTATCTGACCCAGCATCTGTATGATGGATCTAATAATCTCCCCTTAGCTGGAAGGGATGTTTGGAATGTACATTGTTTATTATTTATGAAACTTCAACAATGAGAACCGCTGAAACCTATGGGTAAAAGAATAATTCTCTCCTCAGGACAGCATTTGAATAATGTCAGAACAGTGGACCAAAACTTATGGGGAGGTAACAGGTCATTCAGTCAGAACTGGGTGTTAAATGATGCAGAAACAATGTGGGAAAAAAGTCAGTATGTGATCCAGTAATCAAGGACTGGTGCACAGATGCATAAGCATAAGGGAAGCAAAGAAAGTTGTTACAATCAATCCTGATCATGGAATTTCATAAGATACCTACCGTTTTCAGCCCGATTACATTCCTCAGTTTATCATCTGACATGCAATATAAAATGAAGTTTCTGTTTTTTTCAGAGCCCTGAGCTCACTAATGGCCCCAATGACCCTGAGACCCCTCACAGCTGGAGTTCACACCCATGGGCCCAGGAGCTCTAAGCGCAGCCCTGGGCATTCATTGTTTGCTTGATCTATGGCCCTGCTCCTGTCTGGTTATGAAGCCTGCTGAACTGGATCTAAACCTATGGATTAACTTCACGGCTAGATTTCTGTCACTGTGGACCTGCCAGGTGGGCCCTGGATCTGATCCTTTTCCCTGACTTTGTGGTTTGGCTTCAGAACTTGTCCCATCACCATTATGCAGGATTTTGACCTGAATTTTTGGTCGGATCTGACCATCACCTCTGGGTTTGTCTGCCCATCAGCCCTGCTCTTGCTGCTCCCTGACAGATATTGAGTGCTGGATGCTCTGAGGGAGCAGCTGCCTTGCCATTTGGATCAAGGAAGCAACGTAACAGTTCTGAGAGGGAGGGAGAACTCTCCAGCCAAACATAACTAATTCAATTTTTTAGCCATAACAAAAGTTTGGTGACTGGTAGCTGTGTGTGTGTGACTAAGTGCATGCATCCAGAGCTCTAGTCTGACTGTAAGATGACATCAGCTTAAGCAGCATGCCAGCAGCCTCTCAGTCATCTCTTTCCTATTGCTTGCCAAGAGCTGTTGATGCTTCCCAAAACATGTGGTAAGAGAAGCCTCATGCATGTTTACATCCAAAGCAGGATGAGGGCCTGGCCCTGACCAGACTTCCACAGTGCACTCCAGAGTCTGAGTCAAAACAATGCGGCTTTGACGGAGGCTGATTTCTGATGGCTCTGCAAGAGCTGGGTGAGGCTGTTTCCCATCGTGGTCCTCTGCTGTATCTGTTTATCTTCCATGAAATTCCGATATCTGAGAAATCGAGCGTGGGACAAAAATGATCACCCTGGGATTGACGGAAGGAAGGTCTCATGCTCCAAGCCAGCCTTGGTGAGTGGTTTCCAAAGGCTGGCACAAGCACAGAAGCTGTGTATAAGCTCTGTGAAAAGCTTATCTGTGCGTGTTCTCTGCCTGTTTCCCAGTAAGTATTTATAATGCCATGCAACCGCCCTTATTACCATCCATGAGAGAGGTAAACAGGAAGGAATTTGCTTTGGTCTATAGATATAATACCAACACCGTACAGCTTCTAACTCCTGAAGCAGGCTTGCCCTTGTGAGCTGAATAGCTCAAGTTTAAAGAGGATGGAGATCCCTCCGCTGAGAAAAACGTGTGGTTTGGTGAGGACAGTGTGCCCTCTCACCATCTTGGGAAGCGACACAAAGGGATTAATGGGTAGTAGGCTTGAGTCTGTTCAGTTGGCACTTTAGGTTTTATCACGACAGTAATGAAGTTTTAAAAAAAAGTTTCAAATATAACAGGGAGGGATATTGTGCCTTTTAATTATGCACCATAAGATGGACAAATCAGCTTAAACATGCACAGGAAGAGCTTGAACATCCTCATTCTAGGCATAGCTGTACTTTAGGGAAGTGACAATTCAGTCTGAAGGATGGATTAGAATATGTTGTTTTAAAAAACCTTTATTTGGACAGAATGGAGTGAGTCTCCGTGTGTTCTAAACTGTGCATGCTCTTGTTAAAACAAAGGTGTTACTGATGACCAGAAGTGGCTGTCAAAGTCAGTGCAGGTGGCCAGCTGCAGTAACCTGTAGGGCTGGTTAATGGGCTAAGAAGGACTGGTTTCAGTGGCCTGATGAAGCAGGAGTCAGGCCTTGCTATCCAGCTGTGACACTCTTGGGCCCAGGCCGGCAGACACTGCAAATTGTGTCCCTGAAACAGCACTGGCAGCTGCCTCACCATGAACTGATAGGGCTCCAAATGGTGGCTGTGTTACAGGAAAGGTCTAACTGATTAATCTAGCCTTTCCACCTCATTGTTACAGTACATCATTCTGTTTATTTTCACTGTCTTCCCTTTACTCAACAATGTGCTGTTTTGGTAAGTTGTTAGGTGCACCATATGGCAGCAGGGAGGCTGAGCCCTCAGATGAGCCCATCATTTCTTGTATTCCCATGTTTTGAGGTGGCAGATTCAGCTGGTGTTTGTTTAAGCCTCAAAATTGAGCTGTACCATTCTTCTGCTAGCCTAGGATCATGCAGGAGGATTATACAACCTTAGCTTCTCTCCAAACTTTTTTGCTGTGAGAATCTGCTTTATTTCTAAACATAACTGAAGAAAGGGAAGAATGGTACTTTCAAGGAATATTTAGTTTCTTAATGGCTTTCAAAGCTTTCAGGGGAAAAGGTCCTCATCAGGTGTGGAAGAGTGGCCAACCGATAGGATTGATTCTGATAAATTCTGGAAAATTGTAGAGGCCCTGCAGTGCTTGTCCAAAATCTCTTAAGCCTTTCTCAACTCATTAAGTCCATCACCTTCTACCTCTAACTTTGCAAAACTTCCCCAGGGGCTTCCTCCTTTTCCCCTCAGGCTTTGTGGTTTACAACTACAGGGGCAGAGCCATGAGAATTTGGTAGGTGTACTGTATATATCGAAGAGCTGCAATTTGCTGGGCACAATGACCTCTGCTGGGATCTTTCTCTGCGTTGCAGGCAGAGCTAATGCATAGGCAGCTGTTTTCCACTTGATCACGTTATCTTCTGTACAGGTCAAAGCCCCACTGCATTCTCTGGGTTGGCTGCCTTTTAGTACTGTTGGAGAACTTTCCAGCTCGTGCTGTTTCCCAGAACAGGCACTATCCCACTGACTCCCACCTATGGCTTCCCCCGGTTCAGAATGAAAGATGCCTGGCATGCACAAAGACCATTTTCAATGAGGATCCACCTGACTGCACTGCTGGACTTTGGGGATGCTGTCTCTTCTTGCTTAGTACTAAAAACTCATATTCCCTGTACATGGATTTTACCCTGATTATTGCATTTCTGTTAGGAAACCAGAAGCTTTTCTTTGTCAGGATTTTTCTCTTGGCGTCTCTCTATGTAATTTTGTAGATGTCTACCTTCTCCCTTTGATTCCAGGCACATACATTAATCTGCCATTGTTTTTTAATTAAATCCCCATTCTGTATTTTTATTTGTGCTTTATTCTTTTGGGGGGACAGCTTTTGACATGTCTGTAAGGGTATAGAGCTCTGCTGGTAGAATAAAAAGTAAGTCTTAGTTCTAACACCCTGAGATCCATGTGTTTCCATTCTGAGGTCCAAAGTGAATAAAATATTGCTTATTTTTGATTTTATTTCTTTAAATCTAGACCTCCTGCTGCCAAGAGAGTTCTTCTGAAAAGAGACAGTAAGATAGAAATAATTACGTCCACATTTGTTTTTTGCATTTTCTAGATATTTCAATCAACCTCTGAAAACTTCAGGCTGCAAAGCAACCTAATCAGCAATAGGTTCAATTTTAAAACTATCTTCTATGTTGAAAGACAGAGGTATCATCCCTGGGAGACAACACTGATAAGGACTTGAATGTTGCAATTTGTAAAGAATATTTTAAAATGTCAACCATAAAATTCTTGCTTCACATTTGATAATCAGAAAATACTCCAATAGGGTTTGTTTTTTTTTTTTTTTTTTTGTTTTTTTTTTAGTATAGTAAAGGTGATAGAAATACCAATGGGAACCTGTACCATCCCTTGAAATGGTTGGCATGACAGGATAGTAAAAATGTCTGTGCTGATACTGGTTTCAATTGTAATAGTAGTGGCAGGTATTTAACTGAATTCATTAGATACAATTACTTTTGAATGTGGTTTCTGCTTGTTAGCCATTCACTTGTCCGGGCTGGTTTCTTCAAGTGTATATTTGTTAGCTTTTGAAGCAAACATAGCCCTTAGGCTATTTTAGAGATATTTGCAGCTCAAAGCACAATTTGTTACATCACACATATTACTCTGTACTTTCCTGGATGTCAGAAACTACAGAAATACTTCACAACTAAAATGGATCAGACAGCCAAAAAGCCAAGGGGAGGAAAAAATTTGTAGGCAAGGAACTGAGGATGAGAGATTAAGCAGCCTGCCAAAGTTTACAAAGGAAAATCTATGCTAGACTAGGAATTGGACCCAGACATCCTGAATGACAGTCCAGCCATAACCACAAGACTGCCCCTCTTCTGATTCACAAATACTATTACAAATTAACTAGCAGCTCTGAGTCCTTGTGATTCATTAGTCATAAACAGTGGAGTAAAAGAATTCCATTCTTTGTAAAAATGCAACACTTTGAGTTTGGGTTTGCCTTGGTACTAGTCAGCCTTTTAAACTAAAGGGTAATTGACTGAAATGTGGGCTGCAGTTACCAGATTTAGACTTTGGCTTTTTGTCACTGCTGTGTGTCTGTAGCCAGGACTCACTCAGGATACTACTCTGTGACAAAGAGACTACACTGACAAAAAGAGGACCTAGCATTCACATTGTAGGTGTCATAGCAAGAAATTATTGCTTTCACCTGAATAACTACCTTTTCTTGCATAGATATTGTGCATAAAAATCTGAGACACAGGCATGGGCCTTCAGAGTATTTTTACACAACTAAAAGTTCTTTGAAGCCAATCGACTCTACTTCAGAATTTTTGTGGCAACATCTCTATTGTGGCTGAATACATTTGAAAACATCTTTATAATTTCTCAGAACCGAAGAGAAAATCAAAAGCATGTCTCTGACCATCAAGGATAGCCTGAGGTTGCTCTCAAAACCTCACTTTAGTGTAAAATTTTGAAATCCCCTGTTACTGTCTGGTGAGGTTCTCTCTGACCAAGAACTGATTAGAGAAGAGGCTGATTGTGCAGCTGATGCCAATATTAGTCCCAAAGCACATCCATCTCAAACTCAAGTTCTATGTATGTATGATCTGTGGCTGACTTAGAATCAGAATAGTAAATGGGAATCATGTTGCTCGGCATGAGGAAATCTAACTATAATGCTGCTCACCATATTTTAGAGGAAATATAGCTGTCAGGCATGCAATGATCTAAGTCTGCTAGAAAATAACTCTATCTGTACAGCGAACTTTGGGAAATCCCCTTGTCAAATTCACTTAGTAGTGACTGTACAGAATCACAGAACAATAGATATTGTGATTGGAACAGCTGTAGAAGTCATCTACTCCACCCACAGAATTATTCACTGAAGTACTATTGCCAGCACATCATCTGGTCAGCCCTAATTCTGAATAGCTGAGTCCTGAAAACTGCCTAAATTGGATATTCTATGACCTCTGTGGACTGTCTGTTCCCATGCTGCACTACCTTTATAGGAGTTTCCTTCTAAATGTCCAGCTCCTGTGGCTCCTGCTCAGTGTTGTATCATCTGATGCTGCTGAGGAAAACGTGGATCTGTTGTGCTTGCAATTACCCTTCAGGCAGTTGCAGGCTGTTTGATTAGCCTTCCCTTCACCTGCCTCAACATGCCTCAACACACCCTTGCCAATCATATGCTCTAGGTTCTCACTTCTGGTCAGAGTGGTGGACTTCTGCTGGACACTCTCCAGTTTCCTCCCATCCCTCTGCAATGTCCAGGTTCCAGACCGGACAGCCTCATCAGTGCCAGGCACCAGGGAAAAGAGCTTTCCCAGACCTGCTGGCCATGCTGCTCCTCAGGTAGTGCAGAACACGGCTGCCTTGTGGTGTCCACGCATGATCAGCCCTTTCAGCCTGAAATTCACTGAAACATCCTGGCTTCCATCCCGACTTTCACCTCAGCCACTTGCCTCCTCCAGCATGTAGGAGTCATTCCAGCTCAGGTGAAGAACTTTGCATTTCTCCCTACTGGACTTCAAGAGGTTTCTGTTCCTACAATCCTTATGTCCTTGAGATGCCTCTTGGTTAAAGATGTTATTTGTTGTTTCAGTTGGCATCATTTTGCATTTTCCAATGATATGCTGAGGATCCATGTGTATGTTATCCAGGTTTTGGTGGAGTATATGGACCACAGGGTCAACCTCTTGTGTCCACCACCTATTACTAGGTGTGAGCAGCTGCTAAGCCTTGGATCATCACTACCTTCTCAGTCTCGTGGTCCAGCTGACTTCTAACCCATCTAGAAGCCCTTTGTTCCAGCCTTGGCATTAAAGAGCCTAGAAGACAGCAGAGCTTAACTATTTCTAGATGTTGTTAAAGCAGCACTGGGGGAGGAGGGGGGGATTGTTTCCTAAATTCAGTCAGAGAGATTCTGCAAAGAGACTGTCTGCAGCAGTAGGGGGTTGAGAAAAGAAAGACCATGTTCAAACTGAAATTAGGCATTTATGGAAGACAGTGTGGCTCTGTTGTGCTGGAGGCTTCAAAATCGTTGCTTTCTCATTTTGCTATTGCTTATTTCCTTACCTACAAAAATTGAAATTTAGATTGAATGTGCAGTTTAAGGAGAAGGGATGAGGCCTGGGTTAGAGACAGTGAGCTGATACTGCCAGCTAATCTCTACAGGCCCAACAAACTGCAGTGAGAAAAGGCTACTTTCACCTTATGTCATCCAAACACATTATTTGAAACATCCTCTTCTAGGGAAAATTACCTGGCATTCTGTGATAACATTTAATTAAAACAGACTTATTTCCACCCCAGATAGACTGAGGGAGTTTCAAAAGGTGAACTAATTAAATAAATTGATTTTTAATTTTGTTTTGACTGCAAGTCCTTCCTTGTGTGAAAAGATGGGACAAAAAAACCCCATTCACTCTCCAAATGTGCCTGGCTTTGGATATTTCATATCCAAACTCTCTGCCTGTAGTCCATATTTGTTAGCAGGAGGTCACGGATTAAGACCATCTCACAAATCCAGGTCAGAGCTGTTATGAGGGGGCCTTTTAATCATTTAGTCATTCCTTACCAGTCCTCTTTAGCATTCAGTTTTTCTTTGGATCCTGTTAGGTTAATGGGAATTACACATCCATATGGTTAGGAGAGAATGGATTCCTTCTTCTCTAGACAGTAAGGAAAACTAGAGGAAGCATCAAATTGTAATATAAGATGACCAAATAAATCCTTAGCAATTATTTCATCAGAACTGTCTAATTATGAGGATACAGTTAGCTCTCTACACCTGAGGAGCTGCAGGGCTGAGCTGCATCCCAGATGAGTGCAGTATGACTGACCAGGGCTAGAATTAAGTCCTAATGGAGAAGTTCCTCCTGTTGCTAAGCTGGCTGGGTGACCTACTTGTACTGTCACTGGATACTGAGCATCCTTGTTTGAGCACAAAGTTGGTATTATAGCTGATGTTCAGACTGATTAGCTATTTCTCCCTGCCAGCCATGATGGGGTTTAATCTCAAGTAATCTGAGGTGGCAATGAAACATGATGCAAAGGAACTTGGATGGCTTTTCACTTCAGACAGGCTTATTCTGTTTGCCCTGTATGGCAGAGTTTATTGAATACCAAGCAAGAAACCTCTTCTCGGGGAAAAGACTCTCTCCATATATATGGTAACTTGCTGCAGTGAAGGAAGCCGCCCTGACCTTTCTTTTGTTTCTCTCCAAAAGCCAATTCAAAAGCACAGAACCAAACCCCCAACAAAGAAGTGAAGGAGGTGAAGCCCAGAGGCAGTTTCCAGCTGTCTGATATCATCTCACTCCACTAACATGAGCCTCCTCAGGGACACAGGTCTGCAAACTGGGTTCCCACCACCCAGGGACTCACATGCCAGGGACTACCTCTGGCCTTGGGGATGAACAGAAGGAAATTTCCCTTCAGCCCAGTCAATGAGCTGCAATGAGGTGATTTTGTGTCCTCCATCTTTTGGTTACTTATTTTCTTGGCATTTTAGTGAAAGCCAGAGAATCTGTTTTCCATTTGCTGTACTTTTGCCGGAGACTGTAATTGCTCTTTGAACCTTCAGGAGCAGGAAACCCATTAAAGGCCCAAGAGGACAGGGATTCAGTGCCAGCCAGCACATTCCTTAGCTCCTTTCATCCTGCAAGAGGAGAGTGCTTCTGGCTTCTCCAGGAGGGACATTACTACATTTTGTTCAAATATAAGGCTGATTTCAAGAGTAATTTTACCACTCACCTTATAGTTATCATTATTCCCAGTATTTGCAGTATTCTCTTTACAGTTATTAACACAGAATTACCTATGGGGAGGTCATTACAGAAAACCCAAGTATCAAGCTTGCCTTTCAGTATCTTGCAGACTGTAATGACAGATATAATAACAAGAAAACATGAGCTGTGGACACGGCACATCAAACTGTGGAAAACTGTCAGTCAAGGCTTTTAAGGAGCCTCTGGAAAGAGAATGAGAAGGCTGCAATTATATAGGAAATAAGAGCTGCCTGTTTCAGGTAGGAAAATATGAAAAATCTTTCATTCATGATAATACAGCTTTAATGATGCAGTTGCCACCCAATAAGTTTTGGGGTTTTTG